>PVIH01008560.1:0-89770 GCA_004025045.1 Sigmodon hispidus
AAGATTCTTCATCCCCACGCCGTACGTCCGAACTCCCGGGCAGCTGGAGCAAACTGCGCACTCGGTCGGGGAACTCTCGTGAGAGAATGACGACTTCCTGTCCTGGTCCCCTCCCTCGAAGGTCTACTTCCGGAATCCTTTTCAGTTAACCACGCCCAGCTCGTCTCCATTCCTATGATCGTTCACATATACAGTTCCTAATTTCCCGCTACACAAAGGCATTTTTACAATCCTTCCTTCACAGTAAGGTAATGTTATTAAATAATCTAATCCATTCACAAAATGGCTCTCTGCATCTACTCTGGTATCATCTGAAATATCACTTCATATTTATGCATGAATGAGGTAAGAGTTTCCTTAACATTGTTATTTCGATGACCTGAACCTGTTCTGTTACTTCTGAGCTCTCGTCCTCTCTTATTTATACAGTGAAGGCCATGGTAAGTAGGAAGAAGCTCAATATCGGCTCCTCCCACCATAGCCCTCACTTCCTCCCCTTCCTCCAGGACCATAGTTTCCTCTACCCTATGGTCCTCGATGTTCCTGCTACCATCAAAGTTTCCACTCTTCATTGGGCCATAGTTAGAAGGTTGCTGGTTATAGTTTCCAAAATCATTGTAATTTCCACTTCCATAGTTGTCATAACCACCTCCGTAGCCCCGACCCTGGTTGCCATATCCAGGTCCTCCACCACCATATCCTCCTCCTCCTCCACCATAACCAGGACTACCTCCAATATTGCCACCTCCAGGTTCTCCTCCATACCCATTATAGCCATCCCTAAATCCACATCCACTTTTATATCTATCAGATCCCCCCTAAAGTTGCTTCCTTGTACTGGTCCAAAATCGCCACCACCACCACCACGAGAATCCCCAAAACCAAAGTTCCCTCCCCTTCCACTTCTTGACCTTTGGACTTCCTGCATTTCTTATCTAGATAATGCCTTTCTAACTTCTGCATTGTGACCATTGATGGTGTGTTACTTTTGTAATACAATTTTATCCACAGGATCATAGTCATCAAAAGTAACAAAGCCAAAGCCTCTTTTCTTCCCAGACTGCCTATCAGTAATTATTTCAATAGTATCAATTTTTCCGTATTCTTCAAAATAATCTCTGAGGTGATGTTCCTCAGTATCTTATTTAATTCCACCAACAAACAGCTTCTTCACAGTCACATGGGCTCCTGGTTTTCCAGACTCCTCTCTTGCCACATCACATTTTGGCTCAACAACCCTTCCATCAATGTAATGAGGCCTTGTAGCCATGGCAGCATCAACCTCAGCCACAGAAGAGAAAGTTACAAATCCAAATCCTCTTGATCTTTTGCTTGCAGGATCTCTCATAACCACACAGTCTGTGTGCTTTCCTCATTGCTCGTAGTAGTTTCTCTAACTTTCTTCTGTGGTTTCAAAGCTCAAGCCACCAACAAAGAGTTTTTGGGACTGTTCCTTTTCTCTCTTTTTCCTCTCCAAAGGAACAGCTTTTAAAGTTTTCCCCATAATGGACTCAGTCCCTTCAGCTGGATTTCCCACAGAATCAAAGCAAGATGAGAAAGACATCTGCAGATGCACACGGACGAGTCTCATCCTGCTGCTGTGGGGAGAGCAGCCACTGCTCCAAGAAACTGTGTTGCAGGACACACCTGCACACAGAACCCTGCACCGCTGCTACTCGAAAAGTTATTTTATTGCAATAAAAAATAAATAGATAGATAGATAGGACAAACCGACAGCCTACAGAATGGAAAAAAAATCTTCACCAAGCCTACAAGTGACAGAGGATTGATCTCTAAAATATATAGAGAAATCTGGAAACTAAAACCCAAAACCCAAATAACTCAATTAAAAAATGGGCTCAGAGCAAAAAAAAAATTGCTCAACATCTTTAGCCATGAGAAAAATGCCAATCAAAACCACTCTGAGATAGTACCTTTCACCTGTCAGATTGGCTTATATCAAAAACACAATGATAGTCTATGCTGGAAAGGCTGTAGACCAAGGGGAACACTCCCGCACTGTTGGAGTGTAAACTTGTACAGCCACTCTGGAATACAGTATGATGGTTCCTCAGAAAACCGGGAATCAATCTCCCCAAGGATCCATTGGATACTCAATGGATGCACATTTGTACCCCAAAGAATTCTTAATTTTTTTTGACATGTATGCTTCTTTATTTTACCAGTCAGAGATCTATTCTTTTTTTCCCCCAAAGTTTTGCCTGTTTATTATTATTATGGACAAAGAAGTCACATTTTCTATCCCTGTATATCCTTATTCAAAGTCCCTTCCCCCTCCTGCCATATCCGGTCATTCTTTCTTCTCCACAACTCCCCATCCCCTCCCTGGGCAGGCAGCAGACAGTCCCAAGGTTCCACTGTCCCAATATTGCTTAGTTCAATCTCCAACTGGCAGATCCAGCTTTCTCCTGCCACCCTCAAAACTGAGTCAGGTGTTCCTCTAGGTGGGAGTGGGATCCAAGGTGTCAGTCCAAGGTGTTTCTGATCCAAAGTGTTCAGTGGTTGTGGTTTGCAGCTTGGGCATGCTTTGCTTTTTTCTTGTTTGTTTGTTTAGAGTCCACTAATGAGTGAGTACATCCCCTGCTTATCTTTCTGAGTTTGTGATACCTCCCTCAGGAGGATATTCTCCAAATCCATCCATTTGCCTGCAAATTTTAGGATATCATTTTTCCTTACTGTTGAGTAGTATTCCATTGTGTAGATGTACCACAGTTTGTTAATCCATTATTCAGTTGAGGAACATCTAGTTTTTTTTCCAGGTTCTTGCTATTACAAATAATGCTGCTATGAACATAGTTGAGCTAATGCCTTTGGAGTATGACTGTGCATCTTTAGGGTATACACCCATAAGTGGTATTGCTGGATCCTTGGGGAGATTGATTCTCAGTTTTCTGAGAAACAGTCATATTGCATTCCAAAGTGGATGAACAACCTTACACTCCCACCAACAATGGAGGAGTGTTCCCCTTGCTCTGCATCCTCTCCAGTATAGGCTGTCATCTGTGCCTTTTATCTTAGCCAATCTAACAGGTGTTAGGTGGTATTTCAAAGTTGTTTTGATTTGCATTTCTCTGATGGCTACAAATTGGCACAGGCGACTACTTACTAAATATAACACCAGTGGCACAGACACTAAGACTAACAATCAATAAGTGGGATTCCTAATATCTTTAGCCACGTGGCTTGGTACCTTTTCCCAGAGCAACATTTTAACTTCTTTCCTCTGAGTCTGCTGGTGCCTTATTGTGTGTCTCCATGGTGACTCTCTGGCTTTTCTGCTGATCTCTCTGCCCTGTTCTTCCTATTCCCAGAGTTTTTTAGTCTGGTAGCACTGGCTTCCTGCACAAGTTCAAGCCAGTCAACTTTACAACAACACAGCAAGAAAAGGGGATCATGACACTCTCTCATTGCTGGGGAGCTAGGGAAATTTGGTGGCTTCAAGAAGAAGGAGATATTTTTTTTCAGGGATGTGGCTTCTGAAAGTTTACATACGATGCAGGGCATGCCCCTACATGCACACATATTATGACTTAGATTGAGAGAGGTATTAGGGAAGAAAAGAACATGAAAATTGGCAATGAATATGCAGGAGCCAAGGGGGAAATGAAGAAAGGTTATAAAAATTTACTGTATACATATAAAAATATCAAGAAATGAACAGGAAGAAATTTTAATATATTTATTAAAATAATGAGCCTTTTGTAATTTATATGTTGAAGCAAAATTAGGGAGAATGGCATAAGTAAAACAGGTAGTGAAAATACACAAGCATCACCTATATTCATGGGTGAGTTAAGATATAGGATAACATTAAGTGTCTCATAGGAAGTGAGTAGGTACAGAAAAGAAATAATATTCCCATAGATGATAATTAATACTGGTGACTATCACAGCAATTATATTATTGTTTATAGTTTGAGATAGTCAACACTATAAGTTATAATGCATGAATAAAGAATAATAACAATTGTGTTTAGGCATTTGAACAACAAATGTTTGAATACAGTCATTTTAACTTCAAAGATTTTCACCTTAATCTTGACATCTTGATAAATTCTTTATGTGGACATCTATCTTGCATATCTATTTATATGAGAGAGTATCTGCTCACTGGGAGACAATCACACCTTCTCTTTACACTCAGTGCGTAACTCTCATTTACCCCCAGAAAAGAATGACAAAGAGAGGTAGTCAAGGGGTGAACAGAGGCAAATAATTGTCAGCAAAACATGAAATAGATTCATGGCTCAGTGGGAGAAGGCACTTTCTGTTGAGCCTGACAACCCAGGAATCACATAGTAAAAGAGGTAGAATGAAGTCCTATCAATTGACCTCTGACCTTCACATGTGCACTTTAGCATGTGCCTGCATAAACACATACCAATTAGTAAATATAATAAAAATAAACACAGCTTCCTTTTTCACTTCAGGCTAAACAAATCTGCAAGCTATAGAGAAACAGAAATAACCTGATTATCTTCCATTATCCCTGGTTCAAAGAGGAAAGGAAGAAGAGGAAGAGGAGTGTCCACCAGGTATACAACAACAAGGACTGATCTTGAAACAGCAGCTTCTCTGTCAAATTTTCCCATGTACCCTGTCACATGATGCACACCTGGTGCTGGGTGTTGATTCCAGGGCTGTTCTTTCAATGCTTGGACACCATCTGTCTTTATACTTCTTCTCACTTCTTTGCAACATTTAGATAACAAATATATTCAAAAAATTCTAAGCATGTTTGAAAATATTAATGAGTTCTTAATGTCTGTCTTAATGCTGTCTCATAGTATTAGAGTTTACAACTAAAGAGACCCTGATTCTCTTATAGTTCAGGTTGGGAGTGATGTTAATCACTTGGTGTCATTCTCAGTGTGTTGAACATCTGCCTCAACTGTAGTTCATGTCATGATGCTAAAAGACAAGCACATCACAGTGCATAAAATGAAAAGCATCATGATCCATCTAGAATCCTCATAGTTAAAATTTTAATTCTATCATTTTTGGAAAAGGGATCTCAAACATTCTTTTTCTGAGTTCCAGGAATCACACATGAGACTTTCTTTCTTTCTTTTTTTTGTTTTGTTTTATTTATTATGAATAAAGCCATATTTTTATTCCATATATATCCTTGTTCAAGAAGTTGGAAAGATAATTCAGTAGTTAAAAGTACTCTTCTATTTTCAAAAGGCTAGAGTTCAAATCTTAGCACATACATTGTGTGGCTTAACAGTGCCTGTAGCGGTGACCACTTCCTAAATATAACACCAGTGGCACAGACACTAAGACCAACAATCAATAAGTGGGATCTCCTGAAGCGAGGAAGCTTCTGAAAAGCCAAGGATACTGTCAATAGGACAAAACGACAGCCTATAGAATGGGAAAAGAATTTCACCAACCCTACAAGTGATAGAGGACTGACATCTAAGATATATAAAGAACTCAAGAATCTAGAGCCCAAAACCTTGAATAACCCTATCAAAATAGGGGTTCAGATCTAAAAAGGGAATTCTCGGCAGAAGAATTAAGAATGGCTGAAAGGCACCTGAAAAAGTGCTCATCATCTTTAGCCATCAGAGAAATGCAAATCAAAACAACTTTGAGATACCACCTAACACGTGTTAGATTGGCTAAGATAAAAGGCACAGATGACAGCCTATATTGGAGAGGATGCGAATCAAGGGGAACACTAGTCCATTGTTGGTGGGAGTGTAAGCTTGTTCAGACACTTTGGAATGCAATATGGCATTTTCCCAGAAAACTGAGAATCAATCACCCCAAGGACCCAGCAATACCACTTATGGGTGTATACCCTAAAGATGCACAGTCATACTCCAAAGGCATTAGCTCAACTATGTTCATAGCAGCATTATTTGTAATAGCAAGAACCTGGAAACAACCTAGATGTCCCTCAACTGAATAATGGATTAACAAACTGTGGTACATCTACACAATGGAGTACTTATCAGCAGTAAGAAAAAATGATATCCTAAAATTTGCAGGCAAATGGATGGATTTGGAAAATATCCTACTGAGTGAGGTATCACAAGCTCAGAAAGATAAGCAGGGGATGTACTCACTCATTAGTGGACTCTAAACAAACAAACAAACAAACAAACAAACAAATAAAGCAAAGCATGCCCAAGCTGCAAACCACAACCACTGAACAGCTTGGGATCAGAAACTCCCTGGACTGACTCCCTGGATCCCACTCCCCCTAGAGGAACACCCGACTCACTCTTGAGGGAGGGGGGAGAAAACTGGATCTGCCAGGAGTGGAGACTGAACTAAGCAATATTGGGACAGAGGGACCTTGGGACTGCCTGCTGCCTGCCCAGGGATGGGATGGGGATTTGTGGAGAAGAAAGAATGACCTAATGTGGTGGGAGGGGGTAGGGACCTTGAATAAGGATATACAAGGTTAGAAAGTGTGACTTCTTTGTTAATAATAATAATGATAATAATAAAAGAAAAAAATAAAAAAGTGCCTGTAGCGCTTACTCTAGGAGATCTGATGTGCTTCCTGAGATTCCACAAACACCTACATGCAAGCAAACACAGACCCATATGTCTACACACAAGTAATATGCCTCTAAATCTTAAAACTTTATGCATTAATTGTTAGTCACTATTACATTTACTATAATTACAACAAAAAGTCTGTTCTATTTAAACAATATTTCAAATTGCAATAATTAAAAGCCGTAGTTCTCAGCTGGTGAGTTGAAATATCAAAGAAGATTGCATATCATATATTCTGTTTGTCAGATATATACATTACAATTTATAATAGTACTAAAGTTACCATTATAAAATAGTAATAAAATAATTTTATTGTTGGGGCTTCACCATATTATTAAATGAAATAATATTTAATATTATAATTAAAAAGTTACAGCATTATAAAAGTTGAGAACCACTGAATAATTAGATTATATTTTCCATTAAATACATTTGTTTATGAATATATTTGTACCAGGTGAATGCATGGGTGCCATGTGTGAACAGAAGCCCTTGGAGGTCAAGAGAACATAAGATTCCATGCTTCCATGTAGGTACACGGAATTATGAACTGCCTTGTGGGTGCTAGAATTTGAAGGTGGATCTAGTGCAAGAGAAATTAGTACTCTTAATATCTAAACCACCACTCCAAAACTTAAATTGTTTTCAAAAATTAGAAAAGATATTCTTACTAATTCAGTTGATCTTTCCTATTAGAAATAACGCTTTCCATCCTTACAATTCAGCTTCCATTTGATTCTGACACAAATGCAGTGTAGATTTCTTCCTAAATTTAACAGAATTCCTGCTCCTTAATTTTCTTTTAAATTCTTTATATATGTGCACATGAGTGCAGTTACCTATAAGGACAGCAAAGGGCACTGTATCCATGGCAGCTGGATTTTAAGGCCTCTGTGTGATCCTGGTGTGATTGTGGGGCAACTCTCATCTTCTGCAAGAGACACAGTGATCCCTACTGCTAAGTTGCTTCTATAGCCACTCTGGTATGAGTTCTGACCTGAACAGTGTTGACTCTTGTATGTTTCTTTTAACTATAGATTCAAAGCTCAGGCAAGCACACATATCTATCTGCTGATCTTCTTCAATGCCAATTTGAAAGCAACAATAAATTAACATTATTAAAATTATCTCACTCACAATTCAGTTTTGGACACTAGATATAGATGTATCTACTCTAGACTCTATCAAGTTTTCTTTAATTATTTTGTTCTTATTTTGTGATGCAAACCACTAGACAACTTGAACTGATAGTATTGTAATATTCATTCCAATGTTATGATAAAACACTGACCAAAAGCAACATGGGCATAAAAGTGTTTATTTGTCTTAAAGGTCCATAATTATGAGAAAATGAGAAAGGCACTGAAGCAGAAACGATGGAGGAATGATGATTATTGGCTTGCTTCCAGCAGGTAGCAAACATTGCTTTTTTCATATTACTCAGAAGCACTTCCCCCAGGGTGGCACCACCTTGAGTGGGCTGTGCCATCCTACAGGCCAATCTGATAGAGATATTTTCTACATCAGATTTTCTGGTCCCAGATGACTAACTTAAATCAAGAAGACAAAAAAAGCAGTCACAGACAGATATTTTTTAAGTATAAGCAGCTAACCTAACCATAAGAGATTTAAAAGCTTTACATTTTTATAATCAAACAAATGGGCATTGGTAGTAGATGACATTAATTCTAGAACATGAGGGGAAGAGTCAGTCAGATCTTTGAGTTTGAGGCCAGCCAGTCTACAAAGATAGTTCCAGCACAGACTAGGGATACATTGAAAAACAGTGTTTTAGTTTAGTGTGGAGAACCAATCAACAGTGCTTGGACCAGGGGAAGAGATCAGGATCCATCTTTGACATATTCTTCTGATAGATAAAGTCAAAGGCTTCACTTTGACTCACAGTGAAGTGATTCTTCCAGTCACCACAAATGCCTGTCAAACATAGAAAGAAAAGTAGAAAAACTTTAGCAAAAAAAAATGCACTTTGTAGCCAAGGGTGTCACATACTACCTTATTAATTCAGTTGCCATTTTCTACCAACACAAAAATAAGCCATCCTAAAATTTTCTACTTTATGCCAACTGTCAAAGTGTCAAAACTACTTTAGGACAAAAGGGACAGGACTTCGAGTATTTGAGTTTGGTGGCTGTGAGCACCCAAAATGTCAGGTGGAAAATCATAAACATGAAATGATGAAGGAAAAACTGAAAAAGCTCTTGAACCTCAGTCCCAAACCCCATGTGGAAAAACATGGCAACTGTGGGATAGAGCAAAAGGTTACAAAATTGGCAGTAAAAGTTTGTGTCCTTCAACTATGTTTACAACAAAAATTGTATTATACTTAAGGGAATTTTATGCAATGTTATTATTAGAAAAATTTCCACTAAGAAAACAGATTTAGTCTGCATCGATTATCTCTATGTGGGAAATTTTTATAATCCATTTCTAATGAAATACATAGATAGTCCACTGCTATAAACATCTCCCAATACTACTACTTTTTAGTCACATAAGATTCAAGTCCCATCATCCTAGATTTCAGTAGAACATTAGCAATATAGTCTCTGACTCTAAACATATTTTCTATTTTAAAAATGTTATGTAAATATATTGTGTGTAGATTTATGTTGTTAATTTTTTTCACTAGGCATAACGCCACTAAAATCCATTCAAGTTGTGCCATGAATGAACAAATTGTATTATGGGCAAATGAATTATCTGTCATATAAATACACGGATCTCTGCATGAGTTATCTCTTGTCATTCCACAAACACTCTGAATTGGAAAGTATTGTGACTGTGACAATTTCTCTGGTTTCTTAAAAAATTAGTTTTTGTCCATGAGACTGAATGGTGTAAGTATGTAGACAGGATTTATCCATTGCACAGGCAGAATCAGCAGGGCACAAGCACCTCTTATTACTTTTCTGCTTACTCATGATTCTAATGTTTCTCAGTGATGAATTTGAGGGCATTGACTTATCTAAGAAAATATGATGGAATATAATGCTAACTTCCAAGCACATCTGTTATCATGTGTCATGCTCTATGGTAGCATTGAAAACCTCCCAATTTCTACAGTACAAACTTGATACTCTATCATGTCTCACCCTTTCTCAGCAATGGTACACAGGAGATGGCCTCATCTTGCTGATTTCGTATTATTATACTGTTGGACATTCTATTCTCATTCATGACTGAAAAGGACACATTTTGAACAGCAGAATCAAGTTGTTCTGGACCCAGATGTTTGCCTAGAAATTGGCATACTTTTTGCATGTTGCCTCTGAGGTCCTGTGAGTGGAAAATTGGTTGTCAGGAGAGAGTGTATACAAACACTGATAGTGAAAGAGCCCTGGAGTTATCATCAACATGAATACTTTCTTACTGTGTGACCTAATATTTTGTTTCCAACATCCTGCAACATATAGATACTTATATATAAAATATATACCACAAAGATAAATCTCTATATTTATAACTTAGTAATATATACATTATATAATGTTTATAAGTTATATGTGATGTGTATATAATGTAACATTATATATCATAATATAAAATATATGATAATAAACATACAATTTACACATAATAAATATAAAGGACAATGGATCAATCTGCATTGGACTGAGAGGTAGCTGGGAGCCACAATTTGAGTGTTGGGGTTCAAAAACAGGTCCTCATTAAAGCACCACATACTCTTAACCACTTCAGAATCATTCTAGTACTACCTTCACCAATTTTCATATTCTGGTTTACATTGTAAAGGGATCAAGAAGTCATTTAAAGAAGATCTAATCCTTTTTCAAGTCTGGCTATTGGCTATCATCTTTAAAAAGTGTGTTTGTTTGTGTGTGTGTGTGTGTGTGTGTGTGTGGTATTCATGAAGGTCAAAAGAGGGTATCAGATTTTCCTGGGACTCTTATCACTGGCAGTTGTGAGCTACCTGGCATGAGTCTGGAATGCAAACTTAGGTCCTCTGGAAGAGCAGCAAATGCTCTGAGCTGCTGAGCCAACCTCAAGCCCTGGCATTTTCTTTTTAAAATATGAATCTATTTTAAGTATATAGTATGTTGGATTTTATTATGTCATGTTTATACATTTCTATCATCTTACTGGGTTCATATTTACCTCAATACACCATCATGTTTTTCTGTCCAACTTGTACCTTTCTCTCAGGCCTCCTTCATGCCGGAATAGTCAGTCTTCTACTTTGCCCTGTGTGCTCCCCACACAGATAATGTAGGTACATCTAAATATTTTCTGTTCTTCCCAAGTACACTCATTGATACCCTTTGTTACCAATTTTATTGGAAACAACAAGACTCATGAATCAAACTGAATCTAAATTGGATTGAAAATGAATGTGGGAAATGAACAGTCACTTTCCAAAGACACTGTATATAATATTAAGAAGTAGAAATTTCAATGGATTGATCAGTGGATTACATCAGCTTGTAGAAGTGCATTTGAAAAAGAGAATGAGATCTAAAAAGGAAATTCTCAGCAGAAGAATTACAAATGGCTGAAAGGCACCTGAAAAAGTGCTCATCATCTTTAGCCATCAGAGAAATGCAAGTCAAAACAACTCTGAGATACCACCTGACACCTGTTAGATTGGCTAAGATAAAAGACACAGAGGACAGCCTATGCTGGACAGGATGCGGAGCAAGGGGAACACTCCTCCATTGTTGGTGTGAGTGTAAGCTTGTTCAGCCACTTTGGAACACAGTATGGCGGTTTCTCAGAAAACTGAGAATCAATTTCCCCAAGGACCCAGCAATACCACTTCTGGGTGTATACCCTAAAGATGCACAGTCATACTCCAAACGTATTAGCTCAATTATGTTCAAAGCAGCATTATTTGTAATAGCAAGAACCTGGAAATAACCTAGATGTCTCTCAACTGAAGAATGGATTAACAAACTATGGTACATCTACACAATGGAATACTACTCAGCAGTAAGAAAAAATGATATCCTAAAATTTGCAGGCAATTGGATGGACTTGGAGAATATCCTCCTCAGCAAGGTATCACAAATCCAGAAAGATAAGCAGATGTACTCACTCATTAGTGGTCTCTAAACAAACAAACAAACAAGAAAAAAGCAAAGCATGCCCAAGCTGCAAACCACAACCACTGAACAACTTGGGATCACAAACACCCTGGACTGACTCCTTGGATCCCACTCCCCTTAGAGGAACACCTGACTCACTCTTGAGGGAGGAGGGAGAAAACTGGATCTGCCACGAGTGGAGACTGAACTAAGCAATATTGGGACTGTGGGACCATGGGACTGTCTGCTGTCTGCCCAGGGAGGGGATGCGGAGTTGTGGATAAGAAAGAATGACCTGATGTGGTGTGAGGGGGAAGGGACTTTAAATAAGGATATACAAGGATAGAAAGTGTGGCTTCTTCTCTGAGTGAATGAATAAATAAATAAATAAATAGATAGATAGATAGATAGATAATAAGTAAAAAGGAAAAGAGAAAGAGTTATATGGAAAACCACTGCTTTAGAGGGCATTTGTATTGCTGCCTATAATGTATAGTTTACAATGTTGAATTTTTTTGGTTAGCCTTTTGTTCTGGCTTAGGAATTGGGCTTGGAACATTCTCTGAAAGTTTATATAAAAGATCCTGGTTTTTTGTTTGTTTGTTTGTTTTAAGCTCAATAGTCCATTTGATTGCCTGTGGGACCAAGGTGACGATAACAAGGTGCCTGCATCAAATGGACTGATGTGATCAGATTGTCCAGGGGGAATCCACTGTGAACTGAGTATGTTAAGCTCAAACAGAGAGCATGTGCCTGCCTAGTATTGTGATCAAAAGTTGTCAGATTCTTACCCCAAAACCCAAGGAAAATTTAGAAGATGCACATGATTATATTAAGACAAGGCTAAAATTTATCAACCACATATATCATGACATTCAATATTCTAGATATTTGCCTTTGTATTGTGTCAATTTAATACTACTTTTTTGCAGATTCTTGAAAATTGGGAGTCAAAGAGTGGGTAGAACTTGATGAGGTTTAGTAGGCAATAAATAGCTGGTTTGTACACATCTTCCATGTTTTAGTTTGATTTTCTGTTGTCATAACAAATACTGACCAGTAATAACTTGGGAGAAGAGGGCTTCATCCAGTTTATGAGTTTTGAGCATCATTGAAAGAAGCCAGGGCCAAAGCTTGAGGAAATAACTGAAGCAGAGACCATAGAAAATTTCTGCTTACTGACTTGCTCCCTCTAACATGCTAAGCTATATTTCTTATAATGCCAAGCACACATGCCTATAAATATAGTACGCAGTGTGGGTAGACTCCCCTTAATCACTAATCAAGAAAATGCCTCCACAGATATCCAGTGGAGAAATTTTCTACATTGATAATCTCTCACCTAGATATGTCAAGTTGACAATGGATTTTAACTATGGCATACTCCCATTCACTTATTAGTTTGTTTACCTCTAGAAAATTAGAAAGTAAAAAATGAAGGCATATTTGTGAGATGTAAAAAGCACAGTAAAGCTCTTTTCCTCATTTGCAGCTTGGTCACTACAGACATCATGAATAACACAGTAATGATCCAGACCAGGAAGTTCATGACGAGCTGTCTGCTTCAGAGGAAACAGATGGTTATTGATGTCCTTTACCCTGGGAAGGCAACAATACCAAGACAGAAATTCAAGAAAAACTAGTCAAGATGTATAAAACCACACGAGATGTCATCTTTGTGTTTGGGTTCAGAGCCCACATTGGTGACAACAAAACAACTGGGTTTGACATGATTTATGATTCTCTAGATTATGCAAAGAAAAATGAGCACAAACACAGACTCACAAGACATGGCTTTTAAGAAAAGAAAAAGACTTCATGAAAACAGTGAAAGGAAGGCAAGAACAGAATGAAGAAAGTCAGAGGCACTGCAAAGGCCAACGTTGGTGCTGGCAAAAAGTGAGTGGAAATTAGATACAGCCAAAGCAGTAGACCTGTGGTGACATGATGTGTGGACATTTTCAGAGTGGACAAATAAACTAAAAGCTTATGGGATAAAAAGCACAGTAAAGAGAAACTATTACCCTCAGTAGATCCTCATAGAACATTAGTAGGAAGTTCTCTGTGTCCATTCTTGTTAACCATCCAAGGATGTGATCAAACCAGGATCCATAAGCAACTGCAAAGATAAGGGAATAAAAGGAAAAAGACTACTGAACTTTATACTTGATGGATATCTATTCTAATTCCCAAACTGAAGATAATATTTATTTTGTGAAAGAGAAGAGATGTATTTTTTCTACCTTTATGAAGATATGACACAAATTTGATATTGGTTACAAAACCTGACATGCTCTTTTTTAAGAGGGGAAACATCAATACATGCTTATGACCTACATCTTTAGAAAGTATTATTAAAACCTATTTCATGTGTATGCATGTGTGTGTGTGTGTATCCATGGGTGCAGTATTTGCAGAGATCAGAAAGGGTCATTACAAACTCTGGGAAAGAAAATTGCAGATAGTTGCAAGCCATCATGGGGGGTGCTGAGAACTCAACCTGAGTACTTAGAGAAAACAAAAAGAATGTGAATGTTCATCTTTAAGGTATAAACTCAATAGTGCTATTGCTGGGTCCTTAGGGAGATTGACTCCCAGTTTTCTGAGAAACTGCCATACCGCATTCCAGAGTGACTTAACAAGTTTATACTCCCACCAACAATGGAGAAGTGTCCCCCTTGCTCCACATCCTCTCCAGCATAGGCTGTCCTCTGTGTCTTTTATCTTAGTCAATCTAACAGGTATAAGGTTGTATCTTAAAGTTGTTTTGGTTTACATTTCTCTGATGGATAAAGATGTCAAGCACTTCTTCAAGTGCCTTTCAGGCATTTTTAATTCTTCTGCTGAAAATGCTCTTTTTAATTTGGACCTGATTTTTTTTCAAGGTATGATCATTTATTTGCTACCCTCCAAGACCTATTTTTGACTGGACTCAGACTTAGAAGTAGAAGCTCTCAGCGAGAACAGCCTACGTCTCTTGGCGATCTGTTCCTGGCACTTTTCTTTGGCTTCCTTCATTCTCTTGGCCAGTTTAGCATATTCTGCAGCCTCCTCCTTGTTTTTGTTTGTTCGTTGCTTCTTGAGAGCAATACACCAGCGTTTGTGTTGCAGAACCCGAGGAGTAACAAGACGCTGAATCTTGGGTGCTTTGGTCCTGGGCTTCTTTCCTTCTTTATTTAGTGGCTTTCTGACAACGTATTGGCGGACATCATCTTCTTTAGAGAGATTAAAAAGCTTTCAGATTCTGCTAGCTCTTTTAGGTCCCAACCGACGAGGCACGGTAGTGTCTGTCAGTCCAGGAATATCCTTCTCTCCTTTTTTTACAATAACCAAATTGAGAACACTCAGATTGGCATCCACTATGCTTCCTCGAACAGACTTGTGCTTCCTCTTTCCAGTTCTCCTTGGTCTATAGCAAGAATGCCCTTTACTCAACAGCAGATGCACTCTACCATGGGTCAAAACGCCTTGCTTCATGGGAAAGCCTTGTTTGTCGTTCCCACCACTGATTCGGACCACATAACCCTTCCACTCTTCTCCCAGAGCATCCGCAGCCACTTCTGTGGCCATGCGCTTCTCATAGAAGGTATGAAGCTTGTGTTCATCGTCCACTTCGATGAGCTTCTGGCAGCCGGTGGCAGGGAAGGAGATGTTCAGCTTCATCTTCACACAGCCGACCGCCTAGGAGGCGCCACGAAAAAGAGCTGGACCTGATTTTTTAATTGTGTTATTTAGGGTTTTGGGCTCTAGTATCTTGAGTTCTCTATATATTTTAGAGATCAGTCCTCTATCACTTGTAGGGTTGGTGAAAATTTTTTCCCATTCTGTAAGCTGTTGTTTTGTCCTATTGACAGTGTCCTTGGCTTTACAGAAGCTTCCTAGCTTCAGGAGGTCCCACTCATTGATTGTTATTCTTAGTGTCTATGCTACTAGTGTTAAATTTAGGAAGTGGTCACCTGTGCCAGTGTGATGGAGGGTATTTCCCACTTTCTTTTCTTATCAAGTTCAGTGTGGCCGGATTTATGCCAAGGTCTTTGATCACTTGGATTTGAGTTTTGTGCAGGATGATAGGCTTAGATCTATTTGCATTTTTCTACACACTACGATCCAGCTATGCCAACACCATTTGTTAAAGATACTATCTTTTTTCCATGAATATTTTGGGCCGCTTTGTTAAAGATCAGGTGCTTTAACCAAAAATCAAAAAGCAAAGCATGTCCAAGCTACAAATCACAACCACTGTACAGCTTGGGATCTGAAACACCTTGGATCAGCATCTTGGAGCCCACTGCCTCCAGAGGAACACCTGACCCAGTCTTGATGTGGGGGTGTGGAATGCAGATCTTCTGAGAGTGGATGCTGAACTAAGCCACATTGGGACCTTGGGACCTCCTGCCTTTGCTAGGGAGCAGATAAAGTGATGTGGAGTAGAGAGAGTGACTGGAATGGGTGGGAAGGGGCAGGGAGCTTGAACAAGGGTATACATCAATAAAAATATGACTTTATTCATAATTTTAAAAAGAAAAAAAATCAGGTGTCAGAGATCATTTGTTAAAGCATTAGCTCAACTATGTTCATAGCAGCATTATTCATAATAGCAAGAACCTGGGAACAACCTAGATGTTGTTCCTCAACTGAAGTTGTAGCCTCAACTGAAGAATGGGTTAACAAACTGTTTTACATCTACACAATGAAGTACTACTCAGCAGTAAGAAAAAAATGATATCCTACAATTTTCAGGCAAATGGATGGATTTGGAGAATATCCTCCTGAGGGAGGTATCACAAACCCAGAAAGATAAGCACCTCTGATTCCACTCTCGACAAGGGTCTGAGTTTCAACGGTGTCAGTCCATCTCTGATGATGCAGTTCACCCTGGAGGCGAGGCCCAGCCATGGGAGGCAGATTCCAGCTCCTGGGCTTCCTGTCTATCTGAAGAATCCATCTCCAGGGCCAAGGTCTCATTGAAGGTTCTAATCTCAAACTCTTGCTATCAGACAGGGCCTAGGCTTTAGCTGGGAGGGGCCTTACTAATGACCCCTAACAGAAGGCACCTCCCATGGCATAAAAGCTGTTTTTAAAGTCTTTTCCTTCTATTTCCTCTTTATTGTTATGTTCAGGTCTTGATGCTGTAGAACCACCTGCTTCTTCTGGTAGTGTCTTATTGACCTTTGTATTGTTGTTTGTATTCTTTCACTGGCATCTGCCCATTGCTTCCTCGGTTCACTTTTGGTCAGCTCTCTGTTGGTTCTTATTCTGTGGTAGGTCTGGGAGGTCTTAGTCAGCTGTGTGTCCAGAGGTTCAGCTGGTCCCATGCAATCACAGTGCGATGACACCAATTACAGTTTTTTTTTTTATTTTAAGTTACATACACATGTATATCTGTGTGTGAGTATGTGCATACCTAACTATGATGTCTGGGAATGCCAGAAGAAAGTGGTATGACACATGCCTTTGCTCCAAATCTTTATGTGTAAAGACATACTGTTACCATGAAGACCATCAAAAGAACATCACCTGGATCTGGTGTTCTAAATAGTTGATAACAACCTGACAAGGATTCTGGGAATTAATCTTGGATGTCTGTAAGAGTATTACACATTTTTCACAGGTAAACTATCATTTTCCTGCTGCACTAAGTAAATTTTAAACAATTGTGACCTTCAGATTAAATTTTTAAATGTGCATCACAGATTTCTAGTCTTGTCTGTATTTTAAAATTTAATATTGGTGTGGTCCATATTTTACTTACCATCACCTTGGATAAATGCATGAAAATGTTGATCAAAAGTCTCTTGATCCTTCAAAAGGTTTAAAGATTTTTTTAAATAATAAAGAGATGTAACAACATCTCTTGGATTCCTCATGATATAAATAATCTAAAAGAGAGAGAGAAATGTTTATTTGATATTGGGATGAGGAAATCAGACTTGGCTGGAGTGGATGCTGAACTAAGCCACCTTGAGACCTCCTGCCCTTTCTGGGGAGGAGATGAGGAGATGGGGAGAAGAGTGACCGGGAGGGGGAAGTGAGGGGGAAGTGAGTTTGAACAAGGGAATTCATGGATAAAAAATGAGACTTTATTCAAAAATAAAGAAAATAAAAACAAAATTTCTTTATGCGTTCATTTTAGCATTGCCTATTTTTATACATCCTAAACTAAACTGCCCATAAGTCCTTACACAAAGCCACAGCACACGTGTAAAGGACAAAGAATGACCTAATTTTCCTTAGTTTTGACTTTCTTAATGTAAGGTTGCCTTCTCTTTCACCATTCCCTTAACTATGAATAAGGGATGCTTTGTTTAGCTTCCATCTTGGGAAGTTTAATTAGCTGCCACAGACACACATGCTTCATTATTGTAAGAAATGTTCACGGGCTACAGAAATCCTTTAGTGGTTAAAAAAGTAGTTCTCAACTTGATTTCTCTTAAGACCATAAAAGAACATAGATGTTTATATTATGATTTCTAACAGTAGCAAAATTGCAGTTATGAAGTAGCAATAAATATTTGAGAAACTGTGTTAAAGGGTTGCAATATTAGAAAGGTTGAGAAACACTGTCATAAAATGCTTAATACACACAAAAAATATGAAGACTGGAATTTGGACCCTCAGAAACCCACATGTGATGTCTATTCTTGGTTATCAACTTGACTATATCTGTAATGAAATACAGTCCGGAAATGAAGGGCACACTTGTGATCTGAATCTTAAGGCAGGAATACAGAATTACTTTAATCCAGGTTTTAAGTGGTATGACACATGCCTTTGCTCCAAATCTTTATGTGTAAAGACATACTGTTACCATGAAGACCAGCAGTCAGCAGTTAAAGGCTATCCATCATAGCTAGCCTTTGTTGTATTATTTATATTACCTGAAAGTCATTTTAAATTTTTCTTTATATAGAGAGATTTGTTGCATAAGTTCTGTGAATCTAAAGAACTCTGACTAATATACCATATAAATGCCAGGTATATGAGAAGGATGCCTATAATTGCACTAATATTTTTTTAAAATATAAGGTAGAATATTTATTGAGAATAATTCCAGAGATCAACCTTGGGCCCCCATGTGCATCCATCCTCAAGTGACTGTACCTCCCCACAATATTGTGTCACACACATGCATCGCATATACATACATGGACCACATATACACACATGGAAAAGAAAAAGGAAAAACAAAGTTGAAAACTGACTTCTACATTAACAAGCATTCATTAATATGAATCATTCATATATCAGTTAATTAAGCACCATGTGTTCTGTTCTTTTTTTTTTTTTTTTTTTTTTTTTTTTTTGCTTTAACCAATGCTTATTCAGTAGACTCCTGGGAGAGTTAGCTAGAGACATAATCCCAGAGGAACACATAAAATGAATGCAAATACAAAATAAACTCAAATATCCTTATTTGAAGGTGATATTCTGTTATTTTTCTATGCATGTGAGTCTTGGGAGAATGAGCAAACAAGGTATGGGTTTAGGGACGCCCTTGAATGTGTCAGTTTATAAAAAAAAAAAGACAGTCTTCCTAAGATTTTATCACAGAGACCAACATATACTCACCTTTGCTTTGGATGTAAAGTAAGACTTTGGAAACAATTGTATGGGTAGATGACTACACATGAGACGTGGTCCATCCTGGGTCAGCAATAATTTCTGCCCATGTATAGTCTCAATCCAAGGACATCTGACACAATGTTCAACAGTTTGAACCCAAGTAGGATCCCCTTTGGAAACAATCAGACTGACTATCTCTGCCATCCAGTGTGTTCCTAGTTGGGAGACAATGGAAAAAAATAACATTTAGTGTTATATAAACTTGGTAATGAAAAAGTTTTATATGTTTAATAATGAAAGTGTTTATATTTAGTTTTAGTCTTGGGTTTTCCCTTTTGTTTTTTATGTTTGGATAAAAGCTAGCAGACTTTCACATGGCTTTATTATAGTTTCTAATCCTGGTTAAATCATCCTCCATTTCAATACAATCATCTTCCCCGATATCACTAATCTTCATATCAGCACCTCTGTTTGAAATTTTCACCCCTTGGCATCATCCCTTTTGCTTCCATTTAGCCTTTTATCTATTGTGCATTCCACCTTTAACATGCCTCCTTCACTGATGGTTAATTATACACTTGTTTGCTTGTTTCTGCCATCTTAAAATGAGGTAGATTTATCTGAGAAGTAAAACCTCAATAGAATCTGCTACTATCACATTGGATGTAGAGAAGACTGTGGAGCACAGACTTGATTAATTAATGTAGAAAGAAACATGTCACTGTGTACAATACCACTAAATGGTCCTATAATTTATAAAAAGGAGATCAGTATGAGTTAGCCAGAAGGGGATGTAGTATGAAGATTTCTGGCCTGGACTAGCCCTAAGATCTGGACCAGCAGTTCCAAATAGAATTCTCTCAGTTGCTTGGTCTCAAATAATAACACAAAGTCTTTTATTAATTACATGATTTGGCTTATGGGGCTTAGGCTCATTATCAGCTAGCCCTCCCTCCCATCTTAACCTATTTCTATTTCTATTAATCTACATTTTGCCACATGGCTCTTGGCTTATCTGAGCTCCTTTCCATCTTGCTCTCTCAGTGGCAGCTCACAGTGTATCTGAGTAATTCTTCCCTACTTCTCATTTATCTATACTAAGATTTTCTGCCTGCCTTTAATCTGGATTGTCATAGACCAAAACAATCCCTTTATGATGTAATGGTAATTTGCAGCATACAAAAGACAACCCATATCTCTTTCTCTATTCTGTCCATGAAAAAAGAAAGGCTTCAATTTCAACATAACAAAATTACATATAAAAAATCAGCTATAAAGCAAAGATTACAGTTACAATATCTACTGTGTTTGTGTTTAGCAAAACTGAAGAAAATATTCCATTATCTACTTTATGAATTCAAAGTTTCACATCTTATTTACATTTTATTATAACTAAGGAAAACTATTACTATCTAATCTTCACCTATATCAAAGAACACAGAAGAACATAATTTTACCTCTGTAAACAGGAAGTGAAAGCAACTTCCAAAATCTAAAAATGACAGAGATAACTAGCTACCTGGATAGGTACCCAAAGTTGCTTTGTAATGTCAGGGGCATCCATCTTCAGCCTACAGGCCTAGAGTCTCCACCAGATCTTTCAGTGAAGCGAGAAATTTAAAGGACTGTCTCACCCATTATAGCATAGTCCATCAGCTGGTTCTCCCTGTGTCCTTCAGAATGGCTGACAGTCTTCTTTGAGAAGCAGGAACCTAAGGGTTCATGTGGGCTTGTTCTGGCAAAGTTCGAGAGATCACTTCCTATGACTCCTACATGTTCAGTTTATACAGCATACAGTTCAAATAGTAAAAACAAGATCAGTCTCTTGCCCAGCGACCAAACTTGGCCACTAAAAAGTAAATACCCTATGGAGTTATTTAGATGTGCATCATCTTCTTGAAATAGATTTGTGCTGCCAATAGCATACATGTCTTATTGTCTAGGAAAGTCTAAATTCTTTTTTATTTTTATTTATTATTTTTTGAATAAAGTCTTATTTTTTACCCATGTATTCCACTGTTCAATCTCCCTTCCCCCTCCTGCCCCTCACAGTCGCTCTCTCTCCTCCCCATTGCCTTATCTCCTCCCCAGCAAGAGCAGGAGGTCCCAACGTCCATAGGTGGCTTAGTTCAGCATCCACTCCAAGCATATCTGCTTTCCTCACCCCAACATCAAGACTGGGTCAGGTGTTCCTCTGAGGACTCCAACGTGACAGTCCAAGTGCTTCAGTTCCCAAGCTGTTCAGTGGATGTGGTTTGCAGCTTTGATGTGCTTTGCTTTATGTTTAAAGTCCACTAATGAGTGAGTACATCCCCTGCTTAAGTTTCTGGGTTTGTGATACCTTAAGACATTTTAAATGCAATATTCTGTAGGTTACTGAAGGGTTTGAAGATTACCTATCCAATCAGGTTTTTTATTTATTTAATTTTTAATTATTTATTTTTATGGAATAGAGTTTTTTATTCATGTATCCCCTTGCTCCAACACCCTTCCCCCTCCTGACCACTCCTGGAGAAGCCTCCCTTCTCCCAATCCCCACATCCCCACAAAAAAGGGCAAAATGTCCCAAGGTGTATCAGCTCAGCACCCACTCCAGGCAAGGCCCATTTCTTCATTCTAATATCAAGATTAGGTTAGGTGTTTTTCTAGAGGTAATGGGCTCCAAAGTGCCAGTTCATGCAAAGAAACACAGTATGAACCCTCCTCTTGAGGTTCCATATATTGCTCATGTTGGTAGACAGTTGCATATCCTTGGAGGGACTAGTACCTTTTCCTGATAATTGGTGACTGTTCTTGATTCAGTGAGCTCCCCAGAGCTCCAGCCAACCATCATTGTGAGAATTTTCCTCATGGTCCCTATCCCCTTGCTCATATAGAGACTTCTCCCAAAATATCAGCTGGACCAGAGATTCAGCCCAGTGCTCAGCCATGTATCCCTGCCTCCACCTCTATTCATAGTTGAATGTAACTTCTGTGATGACACTTAGGGTGGCTATCCATTTGATTATTGGGGAAGTCCTGTTTAGGCAACACCTTCACTATTGGGTTGGACACCTAGCCAGAAACATTTTGTGCATTCTTGGATGTTTCCCTAGTTCCTGGTCTTTTTCCAATCCCACATTGGCTTCTTCTATTAAGATCTCCATTTTTGGAAAGATCTCCCATGTTCCTGGATAGGTAAGATCAACATAGTAAAAATGGCAATCCTACCAAAAGCAATCTACAGATTCAGTGCAATTCTCAACAAAATTCTAACAATTTTCTTACAGACGTTGAAAGAATAATACTCAATTTCATTTGGAATATCAGGAAAGCCAGAATTGCAAAAACAATTTTGCTCAACCAAATATCCTCAGAATGCATCTCCATCCCCAACTTCAAGTTATACTATAGAGCTACAATAAAAAAAAAACAGTCTGGTACTGGCATGAAAACAGACTTTTGGATGAATGGAATCAAATTGAAGTGCCTGCCATTAAACCACACATCTATGAACATCTGATTTTTGACAAAAAGGCCAAAAATATTTAATGGAAAAAAGATAGTATCTTCAACAAATCATGTTGGCATAACTGGATGGTAGTGTGTAGAAAAATGCAAATAGATCCAAATCTATACCCTGCACAAAACTCAAATCCAAGTGGATCAAAGATCTCAACATAACCCAGCTACACTGAACTTGTTAGAAAAGAAAGTGGGAAATATCCTCCAACACACTGGCACAGGTGACTACTTTCTAAATATAACACCAGTAGCACAGACACTAAGAACAACAATCAGTGGGACTTCCTGAAACTGAGAAGCATCTCTAAGTCCAAGGGCACAGGCAATAAGACGAAATAACAGCCTACAGAATGGAAAAAGATTTTCACCAACCCTACAAGTGACAGAGAACTGATCTCTAAGATAGAAAGAGAACTCACAAAACTAGCAACAAAAGTCCTAAATAGTCTAGGCTGGCATCCATGCTCTTTTAGTGTCTGTATAACTTCTGACCAAGCACTTCTTGCTTTCATCGTTTCCATTGAATAGTCAGGTGTTATTCTAATGGGTCTGCCTTTATAAGTAAGTTGCCCCTTTCTTTTTGCATTTCTTAAATATTTTTTGCTCTGTATGTTTTGGGGCTTGATTATTATGTGGTGCACAGACTTTTTGGGGGGGTCATATCTAATTAGTGTTCTGTAAGCTTCTTGTATCTTTATAGGTATTTTCTTCTTTAAGTTAGGAAAGTTTTCTTCTATGATTTTATTGAATGCATTATCTGTGCATTTGAACTGGTATTCTTCTTGTTATATTCCTATTATTGTCAGGTTACGTCTTTTCATGTGGTGTCCCACATTTCCTGAATATTTTGTGTTATGGCTTTTTTAGTTTTAGTATTTTCTTTGACTGATGTATCTATTTCTGCTACTGAGTCTTCCACTCCAGAGATTCTCTCTTCTATCTCTTATAAATACATATACAGCCTGTTAAGGCTGCATAATGTTACTTATGTGTATGTTTTCAGGGTTGAACATTTGATATTGGAGAACCAATTGGTATGCTCTTCCAAAACCATTCCCTGGTTTTCGACACTGGAGTCACTTCACAATCTTTGTGCTGCTGTGTGCCTGGCTTCCCTAGATAACATCTACTAAGCAACAGAAGAAAATGAGACTAAAGAACTGTTAAACCCTGAGAAAAAGCAACTTTAACTTTGAGTCACATTAATGCACTGTGCTTAAGGGAGTTTTCATTAAATATTGCATTTTTTACTTTATGCTGGCAGTTCAATACCTTGGAGCCTTTGATAGTCTCAAATGTTCTACAATAAATATATGTATTCAAAAAATCATTCACTAAGGCATATAGATATGAAAGTTCTAAAATATGAAGCAATCAAAATAAAAAGAGCTGAAAAAAGATAAAAATATGAAAATACCTAGAATTTGAAAAAATGTTCATTTTAAATATTTTGCTGTATGCACCATAATGGATAAAATTATTCTTTAATTTGTACTATCGCACTCTTTAAAAAAAAACACAGCCATTCCCATTAGCTGTGTTTTTGCTTTCATGATTTATGTAAACTTTTCTGAAAATTATTTTTATTGTATGTGAATAGCTGTTTTGCCTGCATGTGTAACTGTGTAAGGGTGTCAGATTTTGGAATTGTAGACAGTTGTTAGCCACCATGTGGATGCTGGAAATCGAACTCATGTCCTCCAGATTAACAGTCAGTGCTCTCAACTTCCAAGCCATCTCTCCAGTCCAACTTTCTAAGGAAGAAAAATACTTGACTTTTAACCTACAGCTTTGGTAGCCAATCAGTTGACTAGATGATTTGAAGTAGTTGTTGATTTCCTGCTTGTTTAGCTATAAAATAACAGGATTTGTGTAGTTAGCTCATTTTGCCACCATTTAGAATTTAGATGGCAGCTGTGGCCCTTGGCTTGGATCTGAGATCTCAGTTGGTCAGGAGGCTGAAACAAAGACTTCAAGTTTAAGCCAAGTCTGTGCAATTTTGTCGAATCTCATATTAACGTAATAAGGCTTGTCCAAAAGGTTTGGAGTTCAGTGGTAAAATATGTATTTAGCATAAAAACCACAGGGTCAATGCACAGCATTAAAAATTAAAAGGATGCAGCTATAATTTTAATACCTGTTTAGTATAATGTAGAATAAGAACCAGTAACTTCATAAGGTTAGGATAAGAAATAGTTGGAAATAATTATAATGCTAGCACTGATGCTAATGTTTTAGAGTAGAATGGATTATAACAATTTCTATAATTGTCTTCCATAAATGAACAACTTCATTATGACCTTCATATTGAGTATGGATAATTTAGATATAAATGATCCTTGTTGTGGGTTTATGAATGACTATTTATTTTGCCTTTCTGATGCTGATGTCAACAAAACATTGAGGTTACCAAACAGCTTTTGCACATTTATATAAAATATCAGTCTGCTGCCTGCCCAGGGTGGGATGGGGAGTTGTGGAGAAGAAAGAATGACCTGATGTGGCGTGAGGGGGAAGGGACCTTGAATAAGGATATACAAGGATAGAAAGTGTGACTTCTTTGTTCATAATCATAATTAAAAAAATAAAATAAAAAGTAAAATAAAATATCAGTATTTTTAATTAGTAAAACCCTAACAAGTAAAATAATTTAACTTTTAAACTAAAACTGAAAGATCAGAGAGAAGCCATAGAGCCACAAGGAATTTAGCCACAGTGCTTATCTCCGGACAAAGGAAGTTCTAGTTGGAAGTTAGAAGTGGAGAGGTGAATAAATTATGTAGTCTGGACATGGCTATTGTTTCTTATTTTAAAACACAGTTTCAGAAAACATATATACATATAGTTCAGCCTAATTTTAGATGCTGTAAACTAAAGATTCATGCTACCCAGAATCTTACTAAGTACATGGAAAGCCAGAGCTTCTCAAGTCTTCAATTATTTTGGGGTATTTGTACTATTAATTTAGAAACATGTTCAAGATTAGTAAATAACAAAGTGTCTTATATAAAATAGTGAAGAATAATCATAAGTAAATCAGATTAAATGTGAACAGTCCATGTGACTGACTCAGTTGTCCTTTGTAGAAAGAACTTTATATCTGTGCATGTCTTAAAATAAATAAACCATTGAACAACAAAAAAAGCCCTAAATAACCAAATTAAAAAACAGGGTATGGATATTGTAGAAAGGCTGCTTAGCAGAAATATGTGGTGGCCACAGTGCATCCACGGGCATTAGCTGTGACCTACTGTGCTTTCTTCATTTGTAGCTGAGACTCACCTGGCTTGAGGAACTTCAGATTTTATTATTTTTATATTTCATGCATTTTAGAGAAAAGAGAAGTTTTATTACTGTATTTTTCTTTTTAGCTATTCTGGGTGTTTAGCTTTTTTACATAAAGTTTATTATTGATTTTCAAAAAAAAAAAGAAAAAACAAAAAATGGGGTTCATAACTAAAAAAGGAATTCTCTAGTTCCTGATTTTAGTGGCATTGCTCTGAGATTTTCTCCATTAAGTTTGATGTTGATTGTTGGCTTCTTGTAAATTGTCTTTATTATATTTAGGTATTTTCCCTGTATTCCTGATCTCTCCAGGGCTTTTATCATAAAGGAGTGTTGGATTTTGTCAAAGGCTTTTTCAACATCTATGTATATGATCATGTGGTTTTTTTTCTTCTATTTGTTTGTATGATGGATGACATTTACAGTTTTTCATAGGATGAAACAACTCTGCATTTCTGGGATGAAGCCTACTTGGTCAGGGTGAATGATATTTTTTATATATTGTGGTATACGATTTGCCAAAATTTTGTTGAAAATTTTCGCATCAATATTCATGAGGGAAATTGGTCTGTAATTCTCCTTCTTTGTTGTGTCTTTGTGTGGCTTGGGTATTAGGTGGCCTCATAAAAGGAATTTGGCAATATTCCTTCAGTTTCTACTGTGTGAAATAGTTTGAGGAGTAATGGTAGTAATTCTTCTTTGAATGTGTCGTAGAATTCTGAACTGAAACCATCTGGACTTGGGCTTTTTTTACTTGGGAGGCTTTTAATAACAGTTTCAATTTCCTTTAGGGTTATAGGTCTGTTTAGGTAATTAATCTGTTCTTCATTTAATTTTAGTAAATGATACCTGTCCAAAAAGCTGTTCATTTTTTCCAGGTTTTCCATTTTTGTGGAATATATATTTTTAAAGTATGACCTGATAATTCTCTGGATTTCCTGGGGGTCTGTTGTTATGTCCCCCTTTTAATTTCTGATTTTGGTGATTTGGATACTCTCTCTCTCTGCTTTTTGATTAGTTTGGGTAAGGGCTTATCTGTCTTGTTGATCAGGTGGCCAGAAGGATATAGCTCTGGCCCTATATTGCTTTCTAGAGATCTGTGTGAATGGCTCTAATTTTAATACTCAACCAATTTGTGACAAAATGTAATAACATCTCTCTGCCTCCCTCTCTAAAAATATATTTATATGTGTATGTGTATAAGAATGCATGTGCAGATGCCTGTGGAAGCTAGAAGGGGCTATTCCCCTGGAGCTGGAGATACAGATAGCTGACAAATATCTGACATGGTACTGTATTAGTAAAGATAACATTGAATCAGGGAAGGTCAGCTGATCTATCAAATTTTCACCCCCAATATCTGCTTCCCAAGTCTTTATTGGTAATAGAATAAATTAAAAAACTACAAAAAAACCTCACTTGTCTAAATTGTAACAGAATAGGACAGTATAAAACATAACGCATATGAATGATTTCCTTTGTTTTATACATTTCCTATACTATGTTCTTAAATAAAGTAAAAATAGGAAAGTAAAAAAAAGGAATTCTCAGCAGAAGAATTATGAATGGCTGAAAGACACTTGAAAAAGTGCTCAAAATCTTTAGCCATCAGAGAAATGCAAACCAAACAACTTTGAGATACCATCTGACACCTGTTAGATTGGCTAAGATAAAAGACACAGATGACAGCCTATGCTGGAGAGGATTCGGAGCGAGAGGAACACTCCTCCATTGTTGGTGGGAGGGTAAGCTTGTTCAGCCACTCTGGAATGCAGTATGGTGGTTCCTCAGAAAACTGGAATCAATTTTTGCAAAGATCCAGCAATACTATTATTTGGCATTTACCCTAAAATGCACATTCACACCCAAAAGCATTGACTCAACTATGTTCATAGCAGCATTATTCATAATTGCAAGAATGTGGAAACAACCTAGATGCCCCTCAGCTGAGGAATGGATTAACAAACTGTGGTACATCTGCACAATGGAGTACTACACAGCAGTAAGAAAAAAATGGCATCCTAAAATTTGCAGGCAAATGGATAGAATAGGAGAATATCCTCCTGAGTGAAGTATCAAAAACCTAGATGGATAAGCAGGGAATGTACTCACTCATTAGTGGACTTTTAAAAAGGTAAAGAACACCAAGCTGCAAGCCACAACCACTGAAGAGCTTGGTATCTGAAAATTATATTTAATAAAGTCTTCTGCTGTTCATTTGATCTCGACACTATTCATTCTACACAATGTCATTGTTACATATTTTTTCTTGTCTTTATTTTACATTAATTTTTTAGAAAATAAAGTCCTTTTTTACATTAAGAAAAAAGAAGAGAAAACACAGACTTGCAGTCATCATACCTACACCTAATGTGGCGAGCATCAGCACATATGGTATTACAAATACTTCAAACACTTTCTTTTATCATGTACTAGAATTGAAGGTAAATATACCCTTGACTCTGGCAATTTAATAAACCAATATGTGAACAAAACATATGAGGAAATAAATAAAAATCTCAGGTGGGTGAGAGAGAATATTATAAAAAAATTCCATTTTTTCTCCCACATTTTTGTTCCTCTCACTCAGTCATCACCTTCTCTCATGATTTGTTCCCATCTCTTCTTGGTTGCTACCTTTTATGATCCCAATTAACTAAGGAGATCTTCTCTATTTTCTCTTCCTAGCAGAATCCCTGGATGTCTCTCTTAAGTTTCTTCTGATGCCAAGCTGTTCAGGATTTGTGGTTTGCAGCCTGGACATGCTTTGTTTTTTGTCTAAAGTGCACTAATGAGTGAGTAGATCCCCTGCATCTCTTTCTGGGTTTCTTACTCAAGAGAATATTCTCCAAATCCATCCATTTGCCTGCAATTTTTCCAATACTATTTTATTTTTACTGCTGAGTAGAACTCCATTGTTTAGATGTACCACAGTTTTTTTAATCCATTCTTCAGTTGAGGGGCATCTAGGTTGTTTCCAGGGTTTTGTTATTATGAATAGTGCTGCTATGAACATACTTGAGCCTTTGGGGTGCTAATGTGCATCTTTAGGGTATATGCCCAATAGTGGTATTGCTGGATCCTTGGGGAGATTTATTTCCAGTTTTCTGATAAACTTCCATGCTGCATTCCAGTGTGGCTGAACCAGTTTACATTCCCACCAGCAATGGAAAAATGTTCCCCTTGCATCCTCCCCAGCATAGGCTGTCATCTGTGACTTTTATCTTAGCCAGTCTGACAGGTATTAGGTGGTATCTCAACACTGTTTTGATTTGCATTTCTCTGATGGCTAAAGATGTTGAGCAGTTTTCCAAGTTCCTTTCAGCCATTTGTAATTCTTCTGCTGAGAATTCCCTTTTTGGTTCTGAACCCTGCTTTTAACTGGATTATTTAGGTTTTGAGCCTCTATATTTGTATATTTAAAAAACTAATTAGCATGAGTATAAATTATTTTGTAAATGATTAACTCCTAATTTGTATTAATTATACATTGTAATTTTAAAGAAATTGCATAATATAATATCTTAAACAAAAGTAGAAATAAACGTACAGTATAACAAAATTGATCTTAAACTTTTATCAATAAACCAAAACTTACACCACTGTAAAATATTTGGGATTAACAGTGTTTTTTTTAAGTCAAAGTAGTTTTAATAATAATTTAATAATTTAATAATAATAATCTTTTTATTATTTCTATGTCATATTCCTTCTTTTTTCTTAGAAAAAGATTGACTATGACCATTAACCCTTTATAATGAAAACAAACATCTATAAATAATATTTGAGGAATTTGTTCTTAGTTTTCCATAAACTATTTTTTGCTAATTGGGGGTACTGGCAGTTTTATGGGGATCCTGAGTCTGAATCATCTTTGTTGGCAGCCTTAATAAGCTGATGTGGCCATCTTTTCTCATCAGAGATTTTTTAGGGTTCCTTCCTTGATCAAACTTTATTTTTTAACAAGAAAAACTTCCAGCCTCTCATTTTCTGTGGAAATAAAAAGAAAACTTCTTATCCAAAGTAGCATACTTTTTTATTTTGATTTTAAAATCAAGTCATTTGCAAAATATATTGCTTAGATTAATTCAGCAACATTTTAATAAAACATCTTTTACAACTCTTACTGCTTTTTTGCAGTCAAAATCTTAAAGACAAGACAATAATATACAGTATTTAGATACTCTGTAATTTCCATTTTTACATAGCTTATTATTTTTTAATGTATTTTGAAGCCTGCAACCCAGACCACTGAAGATGATCCCAGCTTTACTGTATTTTTTTCCAAGACCTTTATTTTTTCCTGTTTTTCTCTCTCAAGCATATATATATATATACACACATATATATATATATATACACATACACTGTAAACCATTTAGAGTTTTTTAATGTATCTTTACCATATATCTCTTATCTTTTTCTGTTTCTGACTACACCTTTAATCATCCATAGTATGGCTAGGATTAAAGGCTAGGCTATGGCAGTTGACTATATCCAGCTCTTGATGTCTAGAGCTTACCTTCATGGCAGAGTTATGGGCAGAAATCACATTTACCATTCCAACTCTGGGAAAATTTCGGATACCCACTGCCTCCAAATAGAGCATAGTCACCAACTGCTCTTGAATACCATTTAAGTGTTTGGCAGCAGGGCCTTTTAAAAAAGCCTTGTGCTAGATTGCAACTAAGGTTGAGTAAGGAATTATCTCTTAAAGGAACTGTGTTACAGATGTTTTGTGCATGGTGATAGGCTTGGATTTATTTGCATTTTTCTACACACTACCATCCAGTTATGCTAACACCATTTTTGAAGATACTATCTTTCTTTCGTTGAATATTTTTGGTCTTTTTGTCAAAAATCAGGTGTTCATAGGTGTGTGGTGAATATCAGGGTCTCCAATTCAATTCCATTGATCCACAAGTCTGTTTTTATGCCAGTATCAAGCTGTTTTGATTACTGTAGCTCTATAGTATAACTTGAAGTTAGGGATGGTGATGTCTCCTGAGTTTCTATTGTTGATCAAAATTGTTTTGACAATCCTGGCTTTCCTGTTATTCCAAATAAAATTGAGTATTGTTCTTTGAACATTTGTAAAAAAAATGTGTTAGGCTTTTGATGGGAATTGGGTTAAATCTGTAGATTGCTTTTGGTAAGATTGCCATTTTCACTATGTTGATCCTACCTATCCAGGATAATGGGAGATCTTTCCATTTTCTCATATCCTCTTCAATTTCTTTCTTCAGAGATTTAAAATTTTTGTCAAACATATCTGATACTTCTTTGGTTATAGTTATTCCAAGGTATTTAATGCTATTTACACATATTATCAAAGATGATGCTTCCCTTATTTTATTTTCAGCCCTTTTATCTTTAGTGTATAGAAGCACTACTCATTTCTTTGAGTTAATCTTGCTGCATTGCTGAAGGTGCTTATCAGCTGTAGAAGTTCTCTGATAGAATTTTGTGGGTCACTTATGTATGCAATCATGTCATCTGCAAATATAGTTTGACTTCTTTTCCAATTTGTATCCCTTTAGTCTCCTTTTGTTCTCTTATTGCTTTAGCTAAAGCTTTGAGAACTATATTGAATAGATAAGGGGAGAGAGAACATACTTGTCTTGTTCCTGATTTTAGTGGGATTGCTTTGAGGAGTTTTTGATTAGTTAGATATTGGCCATTGGCTTTTTGTAAATCGCCTTTATTATATTTAGTTAATTTCCCTGTATTCCTGATCTCTACAGGACTTTTATCATAAAGGAGTGTTGTATGTTTCAAAGGCTTTTTCAGCGTCTAAGGAGATGATAATGTTTTTTTCCCTTTAATTTGGTTATATGATGGATGACATTTACAGTTTTCCATATGTTGAACCATGCCAGCACTTCTGGGATGAAGCCTACTTAATTATGGTGAATAACTTTCTTTATATGTTGTTGGATTCAGTTTGCCAGAATTTTGTTGAAAATATTTACATCAATGTTCATGAGGAAAATTGGTCTGTAATTCTCTTTCTTTGTTGCTTCTTTGAGTGACTTGGGTATCAGGATTATTGTGGCCTCATACAAAAATCCTGAGGCCAAAATAATGTGATTCTTAGAACTCTCAACTTCACACAGCCTATAATTACTTGTCTTTGGCTTGTTTAATTATTTGTTTGTTTTTTTTTCTTTAGTTGAAAAAATGCTAGTTTACTTGGAGACATTAACTCTCTACTTGTTCTCATACCTGACTGCAAATGCACCAGAACGCACCCTGCTGCTGCCCAGGCTGTTCCTGTAAGTCGGAGAGACAATAAGTAAACTCTCCTTCTGAGTGAGGGCACTGGTTGCTGCCAAACCGCTGCCCATCTACCATTGCAAAGATATGCCTGATCTCAATGACTGCCTCTCCATCAACTAGGCCGTGCCCCAGATGCCCACTGGGATGGAGAAGAAGTAGGAATCGGTATATCATTTACAGTGAGCTGTATCAGCGCAGCAAGAATTTAGAGAAAAAAAGAGAGCTTGGTCATTCCAGTTACCTAGGCAAAGAGCAATGTCAACTATTACAATTGCTTTCTTGTACAAAGGGGAGTTTAAACAGCCTAAACAGTTCATTCACATTCATGTAAAAGTGTTTCTTTATAATTAAACAATACCTTCGCTTCTCCTCATCCAAGTGTATTGTCTGAATATGCTGAATTTTACTATTTTTTGAATTTATTTCTTTTTGTTACATCCTAAAATTTCTATGTGAGCAAAATACTTCATCATTTTCTTGAATAGAAAATACTGTTCTGACTTTTCCCATATGAGCAAAATAGTGTCATAGTGCCTTGATTTTTTGCAAACTTGATATACTCTTGGTATTTTTGTAACTAATTTTGTTTAGTTGGGTTTTTGAGGTAGTAATCTTAAATCTTGTTCATTTGCCCAGATATAAACATTTCCATTATTTTGAATGAGTTTTAAGTTTAATAACTTACATATTACTCAAAATGCTAAGTTATAGAAAATTTCTCAAAAAGTAACTGAGAGTTTTCTTTAGTGGGCTGTTTCAAAATTTCACAAGAAATTTAAATTAATACCTGTTTTCTAGAAAGAATTAAATGGCACATCTCAGGAGATTTTAAGTTTTTATTCTTTTGACTTAATGATCCTGTGTCTGGAATTATTCTACAGAAAAGTACACAGATTGTTGGAGATGTAGCTCAGTGTTGGAACTCTACTTAATATGTATGAGACCTGGTATTGTCTCCCTTGTACCACAAAAGTTGGAAGAGAGACATTTACCTGTATGGTGGAATAAAACTTAGACATTAAAATAATGAGTTTGAAAAGTGACAAATACAGCTACTCCCTTGCTCCCGAGGCAGGGAGGAAACCCACCTGTACAGACGAAATAAATCCTCTTGCTATTTGCATCAATTGGACTGGAGTCTGGGTTCTTGGAGCCCCCCTTCCTGAGGATAGTACTCTGAGTCTAGGGTCTATCATGTGGGGGCTCATCTGGGATTTTGGGGTGCCCCTGGACCCCCACTCTGGGACCTGTTGGAGGTAAGAATGAGCTTGAATTGTTCTGTGTTTGTTGTGTCCTTATCTCTTGTCTGGGTAATTTGGCATCTGTATTTTTGTTCCTGCGCAGGACCAGTGTAGCTGGCCCAGCGGCAGAGGCAGGCAGACATGCCTTGAGTCCAGGACCCCTGGTCCCCTCCCTGGGGGTCTCCTCTTGGGTTGTCTGGAGGAAGGTAAGAGACTTGATGTCTCCCCTTCCTGGGGAATGGAGCCTTTCGTGGCCGCTCCCATCTGTATCTCTGTAGCTGAGTCACCCACCACGTGGTTTGTGTTTGCTTTGTGTTTGTTAATTGTCTCAGTGTTTTCTGGAGTCTGTCTAAAATATTCTATTCCTTCTGCCCTTCTAAAACTCTCTGAAATGAGATAACAAGTAACCACCCTTTTGAGTTTAACCCTAGACCATTGGAAAGATGTCCTTGCTCGGGCACACAAAAGTACTGTCAGGTTGTGTTATTGTCTTTGCCTCCTCTTTTTATGTGGAACCCGGGGGATGTTGTGGAATCACCTCGCTCCCTCCTGTGCCTGGCAGCATTCCCATAGCAGCCTCCTGAAAACTGTTCATTGCTCTCTTCATGTGTAACATTGCCCTGTTTGGTTTTATCTATGCAGATGTTTTAGCCAGGCTACTCCCATTGACAAATGTGTGAGTGCATGGAAAATGTGGCCACAGTATGCATGTTTAATGTTTAGACTCATGTGTGTATACCTGTTTTGTAACTCAGATGTTACCTGCTCATTTGGTTCTGTTTCTGGTCAGAAAGTTCTATTTGCTTTGTTGAGAAGTTTTGTCTGTTTCTCAAGAAAGTTATCTATGCTGTTCTGATATGTTTTCTAATTTTGTTAAAAGCATAAAGCTGAGACAGAATGGTTTAAATATTTTTGCTATCTCCATTCCCAATAGCAGTCGGTCACCACCCACAGCTGCCATGACTGCACTTATGGTCAGGAATCAGAACTTAGCAGGAGTTCAAATGCTTTTTGATATGACAATGATAGAAATTATTAAATAAGGTTGAAATCTGTTATAATTAAAATCTATATATGAGAAAATTTGAAAGCATATGACATGACTCCATTTTGGATTGCATTTTTGGTCAGTCACTAACTGTAGTTCCTGAGACAAAGCGACTGCTGCTTTGATCATTCAGATCCAGTGGGTTTGTCATCTTTTACAGAGGTTGGTTGCAAATCATTATTAGGTAAGAAAAACAAAAACCCTACTGCTAGTTTCAGATGCTTCATGTTGGTGGTATGCTGCTACAGTGTATGCGTACTGAAGAGAACCACAAAAAGGGCTGTGAAAGTTTTTATGTTGTCCAGAAGATGATAGCGAAGGCAGAAGATTGGGATAATAAAGTGACAGGAAGAAAAAAATGTCTGAAGCAAACACGCCTAAGGAATTAGAAAGATGGACTGAAGGTATATAAAATGCTGAAGAAGGTATATAAAATGCTGTAAAAAGTTTATAGAATGTTGTAAAAGGTCAGAGGTGATGTGGATTTTGTTTGCTGTGGTTTCTCATACTTGAAGATACTGAATTTTAAAAAGAACCTGGAAGATATTGGGTGAATTCTATTTGGTTTTTCTTCATTTCAGAATTAGCTGATGATTCTTCACTGCAAAATGTTTATAACATATGTATATTTATATGGACACGTATGTGACTTAGAATTAACTATGTGTGGATGAAAGCTACCTTTAAGTATGTAAGTAACTTGGATCCAACTCTGTGTGTGTGAATATAAATATAATTTTTAAAATGCTTCAGTTTACTTTTATTAATCATCATGGACTATTGATACTTATGTGACAATAACTTTGGCAGATGACCTAATTTGAGCATACAGACTCCATGTTGAATGAAAAAAAGAGATTCTATGTGTTAGGGTTAGGGTTAGGGTTAAATTTTTTTAACTTATCTGAAAATAAGTTTATAAGTATGTAATCAAGGTTGCAAAGACAGCTTATCTTGCCAGACATACATCTTTATTATTATTATTAACAAAGAAGTCACACTTTTGATCCCTGTATATCCTTATTCAAGATCCCTTCCACCTACCACCACTTCAGGTCATTCTTTCTTCTCCACAATTCCTCATGCCCTCCCTGGGCGGCAGGAGGCAGTCCCATGGTCCCAGTTTCCCAATATTGCTTAGTTCAGTCTCCACCCCTGGCAGATCCAGTTTTCTCCCCCATCCGTAAAGAGGGAGAAAGGTGTTCCTCTAGGGGGAGTGGGATACGAAGGGTCAGTCCAGGGTATTTCTGATCCCAAGTTGTTCAGTGGTTGTGGTTTGCAGCTTGGGCATGCTTTGGTATTTTCTTGTTTGTTTGATTGTTTAGAGTCCACTAAACAATCCCCTGCTTATCTTTCTGAGATTGTGATACCACTCTCAGGAGGATATTCTCCAAATCCATCCATTTGCCTGCAAATTTTAAAATATCATATTTTCTTACTGCTGAGTAGTACTCCATTGTGTAGATGTACCACAGTTTGTTAATCCATTTTTCAGTTGAGGGACATCTAGGTTGTTTCCAGGTTCTTGCTATGACAAATAACACTGCTATGAACATAGTTGGGCTAATGCCTTTGGAGTATGAGTGTGCATCTTTAGGGTATACACCCAAAAGTGGTATTGCTGGGTCCTTGGGGAGATTGATTCTCAATTTTCTGAGAAACCGCCATACTGCATTCTAGAGTGGCTGAACAAGATTACACTCCCACCAACAATGGAGGAGTGTTCCCCTTGCTCCGCATCCTCTCCAGAATAGGCTGTCCTCTGTGTCTTTTATCTTAGCCAATCTAACAGGTGTCAGGTGGTATCTCAAAGTTGTTTTGATTTGCATTTCTCTGATGGATAAAGATGATGAGCACATTTTCAGGTGCCTTTCAGCCATTCGTAATTCTTCTGCTGAGAATTCCCTTTTTAGATCTGAACCCCATTTTTTGATGGGATTATTCAAGGTTTTGAGCTCTAGATTCTTGAGTTCTTTATATATCTTAGAGATCAGTCCACTATCACTTGTAGGGTTGGTGAAAATCTTTTCCCATTCTGCAGGCTGTCTTTTTGTCCTATTGACAGTGTCCTTGGCTTTACAGAAGCTTCTTAGCTTCAGGAGATACCACTTATTGATTGTTGTTCTTAGTGTCTGAGCCACTGGTGTTATATTTAGGAAGTGGTCGCCTGTGCCAATTCTTAGAAGTGTATTTCCCACTTTCTTTTCTATCAAGTTTAAAGTGGCTGGTTTTATGTTAAGATCTTTGATCCACTTGGATTTGAGTTTTGTACAGTGTTACAGGCTCAGATCTATTTGCATTTTTCTACACACTTCCTTCCAGCTATACCAACATCATTTGTTAAATATGTTAAAAAACTATCTTTTTTCCATTGAATATTTTGCGTCTCTTTGTCAAAGATCAGGTGTTCATAGGTTTTTGACTTAATGTCTGGATCCTCAATTCTATTCCATTTTTCCACAAGTCTGTTTTTATGCCAGTACCAGGCTGTTTTTATTACTGTAGCTCTATAGTATAACTTGAAGTCAGGGATGGTGAAACCTCCTGAGGTTCTTTTGTTGAGTAAAATTGTTTTGGCAATCCTGGCTATCCTGTTATTCCAAATGAAATTGAATATTGTTCTTTCATGGTCCAAAAAATATTGTGTTGAGATTTTGATGGGCAGTGCATTGAATCTGTAGATTGCCTTTGGTAGAATTGCCATTTTTACTATGTTGATCCCACCTATCCAGGAACATGGGAGATTTTTCCATTTTCTGATATCCTCTTCAGAATATCTTTCTTCAGTGATTTAAAATTTTCGTCAAATAGGTCTGTTACTTCTTTGGTTATAGTTACTCCAAGGTATTTAGTACTATTTGCTGCTATTATGAAGAGTAATGTTTCCCTTATTTCTTATTCAGCTCTTCTATCTTTAGTGTATAGAAGGGCTACTGATATCTTTGAGTTAATCTTGTATCCTGCTACATTGCTGAAGGTGTTTATCAGCCATAGAAGTTCCTTGAAAGAATTTTGTGGGTCACTTATGTATACAATCATATCATCTGCAAATAGAGATAGCTTCACTTCTTCTGTTCCAATTTGTAACCCCTTAGTCTCTTTTCACTCTCTTATTGCTTTAGCTAAAACTTCGAGAACTATATTGAATAGATAAGGGGAGAGAGGACAAACTTGCCTATTTCCTGATTTTATTGGAATTGCTTTGAGAGTTATTTTTATTTAGTTTGATGTTGGCCATCTGCTTTTTGTAAATCACCTTTATTATATTTAGTTAATTTCTGTGTATTCCTGATCTCTACAAGACTTTTATCATAAAGGAGTGTTGGATTTTGTTAAAGGATTTTTCAACGTCTAAGGATATGATCATGTGGTTTTGTTCCTTTAGTTTGTTTATATGATGGATAACGTTTACAGTTTTTCATATGTTAAACCAGCCCTGCATTTCTGGGATGAAGCCTACTTGGTCATGGTGGATGATATTTTTTACACATTGTTGTATCCAGTTTGCTAAAATTTTGTTGAGAAGTTTAACATCAATATTCATGAGAGAAAATTGTCTGTAATTCTCCTTCTTTGTTGTGTCTTTGAGTGGTATTAGGGTAATTGTGGCCTCATAAAAGGAATTTGGCAATATTCCTTCAGTTTCTACTGTGTGAAATAATTTGGAAAGTAATGGTAGTGGTTCTTCTATGAATGTCTGGTAGAATTCGGCACTGAAACCATCTGGACCAGGGCTTTTATTTTTGGGGAGGTTTTTAATGACAGCTTCAATTTCCTTAAGGGTTTAGGCCTGTTTAGGTAATCAATCTGATCTTCATTTAATTTTGGTAGATGGGACCTGTCCAGAAAGCTGGCAATTTCTTGTAGGTTTTCCAATTTTGTGGAATACAAATAAATTCATACAATAAAGTATGATCTGATAATTCTCTGGATTTCCCGTGGGTCTGTTGTTATGTCCCCCTCCTCATTTCTGATTTTATTGCTTTGGATACTCTCTCTCTGCTTTTTGATTTGTTTGGATGAGGGCTTATCTATTTTGTTGAGCTTCTCAAAGAACCAATTCTTAGATTCATTGATTCTTTGTATTGTTCTTTTTGTTTCAATTGTATTGATTTTAGCTCTAAGTTTGATTATTTCTTGCCATCTACTCCTTCTAGGTGAGTTCGATTCTAATTGTTCTAATGCTTTCAGCTGAGCTGTTAGGTCTCTAGTGTGGGATTTCTCTAGGTTTTTCATGTAGACAACTAGCACTATGAATTTTCCTCTTAAGACTGCTTTCATTGTGTCCCACAAGTTTGAATACGTTGTTGATTCATTTTCATTAAATTCATGGAAGTCTTTTATTTCTTTCTTAGTTTCTTCCTTCACCCAGTGATGATTCAGCTGAGTGATGTTTAGTTTCCATGAGTTGGTAGACTTTCTTTGATTTTTGATATTGTTGAACTCTAGCTTTATGCCCTGGTGGTCTGATATGTTACAAGGGATTATTTCCATTTTTTGTATCTGTTGATATTTATTCATGACCAATTATGTGGTCAATTTTAGAGAAAGTTCCATGATGATCTGAGAAATATATATATTCCTTTCCATTAGGATGGAAGCTTCTGTAAATATCTATTAAAACCATTTGCACCATAACCTCTTTTAGACTCCTTATTTCTCTGTTGAGTCTCTGTCTGGTTGACCTATCCAGGACTGAAAGTGGGGTATTGAAGTCTCCCACTATTAGGGTGTAAGAATTGATGTGGATTCAAGCTTTAGCAGTATTTCTTTTACATAGGTAGGTGCCCTTATATTAGGGGCATAAATGTTCAGAATTGAAATCTCCTCTTGACCAATTTTTCCTGTGATGAATAAATAATGACCATTTTGGTCCCTTTTAATTGCTTTTAGCTAAAAGTCTACTTTGTTAGATATTAGGATGGCATCCCCAGATGGTTTCTTAGGACCATTTGACTGGAAAATCTTTTCCCAACCCTTTACACTAAGCCTGTGTCTGTCTTTTGGTTGAGGTGTGTTTCTTGCAGGCAACAGAAGGATGGCCCTGTTGTTGTATCCATCTTGTTAGTGTGTGATGTTTTATAGGAGAGTTGAGTCCATTGATATTAAGTGATATTAGTGACCACTGATTGATATTTCTTGCCATTTTTGGTGGTAACTTGTTCATATTTCCTTTCTCTGGAGTATTCTTCTGTGGAATTATTGATTTTTGTGGTTTCATGGGTGTATGTGGGATCCTTAGGTTGGAGTTTTCCCTCTAATACTCTCTGTAGCTCTGGATTGGTAGATAGATATTGTTTTAGTCTGATTTTGTCATGCAATATCTTGTTTACTCCATCTATGGTGATTGATAAATTTGCAGGGTATAGTATTGTAGTTTGGCAGTCATGCTCTTTTATCATTTGTATAACTTCTGACCAAGCCCTTCTTGCTTTCAACGTTTCCATTGAATAGTCAGGTGTTATTCTGATGGGTCTGCCTTTATATGTAAGTTGGCACTTTTCTTTTGCAGCTCTTAAAATTTTTTCTTTGTTCTGTATGTTTTGTGGCTTGATTATAATGTGGCACACTGACTCTTTTTTGGAGTCATATCTATTTGGTGTTTTGTATCTTTATAGACATTTTCTTCTTCAGGTTAGGGAGGTTTTCTTCTCTGATTTTATTGAAAACATTATCTGTGCCTTTGAGCTGGTATTCTTCTCCTTCTTCTATTCCTATTGTTCTCAAGTTAGGTCTTTTCATGGTGTCCCAGATTTCATGAACATTTTGAGTTATGGCTTTTTTGGTTTTAGTATTTTCTTTGACTGATATATCTATTTGAGCTTCTGAGTCTTTGTTCTTTATATTATTATATATATTTTTGAAATGACGTCTGCCCATGTCTTCAGTGGTTCATGATTAGGTGGCTCCTGGTCAGTTTTGGCACGTGAGCTTGTGTGACTCCTGTCACCTCTGAACAAAAGTCTGCTCAATCTCTCCCTCTGCTCTGGGCAGGGGACTGAATTTCAAGTCTTCAATCATTCTCTGTTTGAGCAGTTGGAGGCAAGTGGCCATGAAAATTCCCTCAACAGCAGATGGGGGGACCCTGGCAGTCAAAATTTATATCTGTCTGCTACAGAGTGTGTGGGGACAAGCTCCACAGTCAGCACCTGGTCCCGGAACCAGAACCCAACTGCCAGACATAGATCTTAAATCTAAGTTCAGCACATAGTTTTGAGAACAAACTTTTTAAGATTTAGAGTGATAATATAGACATCCATGAAATATTTGTGAAATGTACTAATGAAAACAATGAAAGCTATCAGCACATTCAAAGCTATTAGGAAACACAAGCTGTCATTCTTGTAAGTACTATGATTAATTATAGGGTTGAGATTTAGTCTCATATAAATTTCAGGATTAAGCTTACAACAAGTGACTAGAAACAAAGTTTTTCTATGCAGATATGCCTGAGCAGACCTCATATTTCAGAGATCTGCAGAATATGGCATTTAAAATGTTTATTTCTCAAACAGAGACTCCCAGATCCTAACAGTGACCCAAGGTCTCCAAAGAAGATTATGAGACACCATGATCTCCATCTGGATTGTAGCAGTGCTGACCTGGGCAAGATGGCATAGCACAATGCCTGCCTGCTGCCAGGAACCCAGCCTAGATCTGAGGACATTGGAGAAGTGATTGAACCCTTTTGCCTAGACAAAGTAAGGTCAGTCTTCTCCCATATGTCCCTATACCATGGGGAAAAAATCTTCCACCCTAAAGGCCTGGCAGCTGAAGACTGATGCTGTTTGGATACTTCCACCTCCAGTTAGGTGGAGACCTGGGTATGGCTAACTAGGTATGGACTGGTCTCTGTTGTTTTTAGTAGATTCAGAAGCTGTTAATTCTACACTTATATATAATTTATCTTTCTCAGATATCTGCAAGTATTGATGGCTGGGCTAGTTATAACTTTGTCAGCTTGGTAGAATCAGACAGTCAGATCCTTCTGCAAGATGATAGCCAGTTTTCAAGCTCATTTTATAAAGCCTGATTGAGAATACTAATATAACTAAAATTCTTATGTCTTTTTGCAATTTCCATGAACTTAAGAGAATCATAGAATATGGATCCACCTCACAGAGGCCAAAAAGATTCCAGATAAGTACAGGCTAAGTTTTTCCCACCTGTCTGATCCTAAGGATGATACTTTTCTCATTTGGGGACTCCTGTGCTTCCCAAATTACTAAGACTGGGCCCAAGATTTAAATTGTAACTTTTATTCCCATTTTTAACATATATCAACAGATTTCCACTTGACTAGGAGCTCTAGACTTCCTGGAAGCCTGTGAACCAGTTTTACCAATGTGGGTTTTTTCCTGTCTCTTGGCTACTGGATCAGACAGCTATGTGCTCCTGACAGAAGCCCTGGAGCCCAGTTCCTTTACTAGCTTTTTAACCTTTTGGGCCCTAACAACAATGCCCCAATGTTAGCTTGAAGCAGTAATAAAGAGAAACTACTATGTCCCATTACCCCCGAACCCATAACAGATTGAAATGCTAAGTTGAAAGGAAACCTGGCATAGTAGACAAATCTTTTTGTAGAGGCCAAAGGTCCCTATAGCCTAGAGTTGGCTTTGCAAGTCAGGTCCCAGCTGTTCTTTTCATACCTTGCAGATCAGTTTGGGCCTGCAGGGGTGGGCACAAGACCATCTTCTAGACAGACTACTTCCATGAGCATATTGCCAGATTCTCATGATTGAGACAGTACCCAAAAAGAAAATGGAAGAATGAAGGACCTTGTGTTCTAGAGACTGACCTAGACATTCAGTTCAGGTATTTGGCAGAGCACCACCCATGAGAATAAGGAACTAAAAGTCTAAAAGTCTGTCCCAGGAAACAGAGTGACCCAGCTCAGATAGCCGTAATCAACTCAGATAGGACATAATAGTCGATCCTGAGATGAAATAACAGAAGTTCCAAGCAGAACAGCTGTCACCAACACCCAGTTGTAAAAACCCCCTAACCAGCTGACCTTAAGGCAACCCCATGACTTTTGTGAGCAACCTTATGACTCTAAGTATGACCTTTAAAGTGACCAATCATGTATTGCTATGGTGATTTTATGGTGTTAGCCTTTAAATGAGATATGAGATTGTTAATCTCTGCTACTCCCTTGCTCCGGTGGCAGGGAGGAAGCCTGCCTGTACAGACAAAATAGATTCTCTTGCTATTTGCATCGAAAAAAGAAAAGTGACAAATTCCATAGGACATTACCATGTGATACTAAGTTTTGAAAACATAATATAGAATTTACTCAGAAATCTGAGGTGTGGGCAAAACATATTTGTACATGTTCATTAAGAAAAAGAAGATACAAGATGCCAACAATAGTTGTATTTGGATGCTGGAATTATTAGGGATTTTTATATTCTTTTTGCTATTTTTTTTATCTTGTAAGCTTGGTATAATAAACAATGTATTGTTGCATAATTAGATTTTTAAATAAACTATTTTTAAAATAAAAAAATATATCACTGAACACAGTATTTACAGTAAGGCATATACATTTGGAAAATGAAAAAAATGGTCATAATGCTGAATGTCAGGAATATGCTAATAATGTCACTTCATTCTTTATGAATAAGAAGATCTAAGCTGACTATTATGTCTGATTAAAGCATTTTAAGCAATGGTATTGAAATAAAAAATACCTGGTTCTACTCCAAGACCTTTCATTTATTAACATCATAACTTCAAGAGGCCAAGTAGATTTTTATCTTATCCAAGACCCATTGTCTTCAAGAAGTGTCATAATGCTTGCCAGAAATTGCCTTTACTGTTTTTCTTATCAATTTCACAAATATTTTTTAAAGTGCTAGTGTTCTTTCATCTAGGTGAAAGTAAGATAAATAGGTAAAAATACTTTTTTACAAGACAATATTTGTAAGATCATGAGTTTTGTCTTAGAAGTCCTGGCTACATGATGCTCTGAAAGTTATACCAGTTGGAAGAAGAGTATAAAATTTTGTTTGAAGTTCCAACATTTACCTCAATATCCTGCAACACTAGCCTGTCTTCTTGATACTATTCTTAATGCATTCTGCTTTTATAAACTCACTTCAAGTTTCCTCATCTCTCCATGAAAAATAATAATCAGAAATTATCTAATCAGGTTGGTCTGTGAGGAATCATATTAGTTGTTCATTGACATAGAAAGATCTAACCTACTTTAAGCACCACCATTTTCTAAGCAGGAGTTCAAGAGCTATGTGAGACAAGAGATAACTGTCAGAAAGTTGTGTTTATTTCTATGTGGACCATGGATGTGATATGACTTTCTTGCTTGGTTTTCAGCCTTGAATTCCATTCAGTGATAGTTTAAAATCTGCAACTGTAAATCATAATAAAATTCTTGTCTCTCCAAAGTTTTTTCTTGTCATTGTTTTTTATAATACATAAAGAATCTAAAATAGGAAAGATACTAACTCTTGAAGTACAAGTGATTATTGTCTCAACATAAGGTGACATAAATTAGGAAGTATGCTTATGTTCACACACCTAGAAATGCTAGAGCCAATTCGGAATCAAGCAGGACTCAAAATCTGTCCAACTTAGTATCTGACAATTAATAAGCCCTAAATCAACCTTATATCATGCCCGTTCTCAACACTTCAGTCCCCTAGGTCTTTGGAAGAAGAAACTGTGGGTTTTTTCAATGCACCCCTAGATTTAGAAACTGAAGAATAAATGGAAACCTATAACAAGTATCTCTACATACATAGTCATAAAACATAATGAGCGAAACTAAATTTTAATGACAGAATTGTGGTGTGCTTGTTTCTTTTAAGTTACACTTTTTAATGTATGGAACTTTCCCTTATAAACAGTCATAGACCATAATAAATACAGAAATGCATAGGTTAAGCACATGGTTGCCAATCCATCAATAGGTAGACAGGCTGGTAGGAAGATAAATAAATGGATGAATGAAATGATAGATTAAATAAATAAATAAACAGATGAAAAGATAGATAGGTAAGTGACAGAGATAGATAGATAGATAGATAGATAGATAGATAGATAGACAGATAAATGAGAGAATCTATCTTTGGGTTTTTGGCATACAACTCCTAATATCATGTAATCCCTGGAAAAGTAGAGAATTTTCATGTGTAGAAATGTAACCATGCCTCATAAAGTAGCCTGATAAAGCAAGCTGGTAAACTGAATCCCTACTGCATTATTAGAGGATTGAATTTTTTTTCAGACCAACTCTCTAACATGTACATAGGGGAGATATTTTAAGAATTAAGTTGAATCACAAATAGTAAATATTTGTTTTAAGCTATGTATTTTTTTATTCTTTCATAATTTCAAATATATAACTTACTTTGACCAATGAATAATCAATCATCTCTATGCATCTTAAGGCCCCTAAAGGACATGGCTTAGGGATCTCTCTCTCTCTCTCTCTCTCTCTCTCTCTCTCTCTCTCTCTCTCTGCCTGAAATTTGTAAATCAGATATGAACTCCTAGCTACTATGATAGCACCATGCCTGTTGATAAGCCACCAAGCCCTCACTATGATGATTACATACCAACTCTTTGAAACTATAAGCAAGTCCCCAAATCAATATCTTTCTTTATAAATTGTCTTAGCAATGGTGTCTATTTAGAGAAATAGAATAGTAATTAAGGTATAGGTTAGTCCCCAAGTTACACACACACACACACACACACACACACACCCCTTTCTTACCTGATCTAGGGTAGCTCACCATGATGACATCATCATCTTTCACCAAAAAATTCTCAGCAAAAGACAGAGACTCTACACTAAATAATTCTGTCTCCATATGAAGCCCCTTGAACAAGAAGCTACTGTCAGACATTTTGACTTTGTCCTGGGCTTCAAGGAGGCTCCCAAAATTTCCTGGTTTACTCAAATGTTGAATGTAAACAGCCTATATGCTCCAGAGAAGGCTGCTAAGAGCCTACCTGTCAATTCACAGCAAAGTGTAATTCACACTCCTCTACAGAAGAACAAAACATTCATGAGTGTAAGAATTAAAATGGGTGGGATTTGGCAGAGTGACAGAATTAAGTGTGGCAAACCCTTCAGAGTTACGTAGCAGTGTTGCAGCTGTCTTTCTGGAATAAACAGAACTAAGTAGAACAGAGGTGTGTCACCAGTGGACTGAAGCCAAGATAACTTCGGAAAGCCTTTGGTCCTCAGGCCAATTTACATAATCATTTTATACTCTAAAACTACAAACTGGAGCAGTGAAGCAAAGAAGATTTTATAGAAGCTATGTGACAGTAGGCAGGTCATTAAAGGCAATGACTCATTTTTCAGCTGCATTTCTGAGTCATTTTGTTCCCTTGAAGTCATTTTTGGCAGATAAATCATAAGTAGAGCTCTAAATGACTAATAAAATAAGCCCCTAGATTAGTATTTTCTACTTTATTCCCTCCTTTAAAATTTCCTAATACATTATGAATCTTTCTTGACAAGTGTATTGATGTCACCTGGTGTATCAGCTGCAGCTTTATTGTTTTTATTCAAGCTCTAATGAGCCTAAACAGAGTGTTTAAAATACATGGTTGTAAAAGAAGTCCTAGCTTTGTCATCATAAGAGGCCCCATTTGCAGAGCCAGCCATGGTCCCCATGATGTTATTATTATACTTCATTGCTTCTCAATTGTTACCTTAGGCTTTTCTATAACACTTTTGGCATTTTCTCTTATTATTTCTGACAAACTTAAAATGGCATTCTTCTTTTAAAACCCTTGATAGACATCCCTTTCATCAGTCATCAAGACCTCTTTGGATTGGAAGAACATGGCTGCCAATGAATCTATCTAATTCTGAAGAATGACTAAACTTTCTTGAACAATAGATGTCCCCAAAATGTTTTCTTGTCCTCTGTCCCCTTGTCTATAGACCATCACTAGCTGGGGCCATCTCTAAAAGGAACCACAGTTTTTTTTTCATTTGTTTGGGGAGTTTCCTCACAGCATGATAAGGTCAGAAGGATGATCTGTGGCTTGTGTATACTCAAGTAACACTATATAAAGGAAACATGATTGAACCTCTCTAGGGACACTAAGCAATACTGATGATGTCCATGAACTGAAGCTGTCCAGAGACAAGGTTTTTCTTAAGACAAAATTGTGTGACAAAGTTAGAAAACTTAAATGGTGACTACATGGGTATAATCTATAGAATCAGGAGGACATCAGGAAGCAGAGTAAGAATTTACCCTCATTCTGGGGTTGATTTGTGATGTCTAGTTTCAGAGTCTTGTCTGATTCAGCTGTAAGGATTCACCTTGGTTCAGATCTGCAGCCACTGTTGTGGGGTGCAGTGTATCCATGAGTTGATACTTAAAATTTAAGAGGTAAAGGAGTGCTGAGAATTAGGCATTAGGGATTCAGAGCCAAATATTGGGGAAGGTTGAAATATCAGAGAGAGGAAGTACCACAGTCAGTTCTCACCCAACTGTCTTGCAACTTCCTCAGTCTCACTCCTGGTACTTCTGCCTGTTGTTTCTGTCTCTGTCTGGTTTCTATGAGCCCTTAAATACTATTCCATCAAGGTTAGGATTAAATGTGTGTAGCCTTGAACTCACAGAAACAGAAGAAGTTTTATCTCTGGAGTTATGAGATTAAGGGTATTGGTCCCATTTCTGGTTTTTCTTGTGCTGAGATTAAAGGTGTGTGTGATTGACTCAGCTGTTTATCCTTATACTCAAGGGTCAAGGATTTCCTGAGCTATCTGCCTAGGATTTGACTGTGTGGTCTCTCTGATATCCCAGGATTTATTAAATACCTATCAAATATCCACATTTCTTTATCCTCTAAGTGAAAAATCTCTTTTCTTAATATATTACAGCTTTAGTTATTTTCATATGAAGGGATATTACTCCTTCTGTAGGCTTTGAGTGCCTTAGTAAAAAATTATATCTCAATTGGTGAATAGTTTGCCTTTCATGTCCAACCTCCGAGAGAAATTTCTTCCATAATTTCTCCACATTCATTCTTTCAGGCAAGCATATGGCTAGATAACATAGCTGTCATCTTCTTGGATGAAGGAAATACCAGGTGTTTCCCATGATGGCAGAAGGGATGTCTGTTTTAGGTGGTCTTTTGCCTACATTGTAACCCTATGATAATGACAATTGCAGTCAGTTGATTTGGCATCATCATTAAAACATTTTTATCTTTGGAGAAGCTAATAGGAATGCTTTCTTCATATAATATACTTTTTTATAAAACCAAATGGATTCCAAGTGTTTCAAAGAAGTAGTTTCATCAAAAATTCTGAGGGTAGGCATTGTCTACAGGGAATGAAGAGTGTGAATGGGCACTTGCCACACTTAACATAATGGAAAGCCTGTAAACAATTTGGATGGAATAGATTGCAGACCATTGAATGTAAAAGGGTTACAAGATAGTGGAACAATGTGAAAACTGGAGCTAAAGAAAGTAATAGCCCTCTCAATACACAACTGACTAAGAGGTGAGCACTACACAGTCCCTCAAGCCAAGCAGAAACTTTACTACTCTCTGAACACTGGCCTGGGGACATACACCCTAACACCCCAACCACACCCAGCTCAGCCCTGAGCCAAATAAAGCTGGGAAAGCACTTCCAACCACAACCTGAATCAGCACACTGCAATGACAACTGGAACAACTTAAGAGCTGACTAAGAGCCAACTAAGAACAACCTCTGTAACAATAGGAGACACATAGCTCTTTGGCTTGCAGTCAAATAAGAGCAGCCCCTACAATTTTTAGAGACACACAGCCCTCAGGCCCACAGCTGAGTAAGTGTCAAACAAGAGCTGACCAAGAATGAACCAAGAAAGAAATAGACAGATGCCAGTGCAAGAATACATATAACAATATAAAGATCAACAAGACATCACCAGAAGAAGCAAGTGGTTCTACAACATCAAGACCTTAGCATAACAATGAAGAAAAAAACAGAAGGAAATGACCTTAAAATCAGCTTTATGAAGACAATAGAAGCTTCAAAAGAGGATATAGAAGACTTCCTTAAAGAAATAGAGGAAAGTACAAACAAAAAATTTGAAAAGATGAATAAATCCCTAAAAGAAAATAAAGAAAACCAAGAAAAAAAAACCAGTAAAAAAAATCCAGGAATTATAAATCAAAACAAAGCAAGAAAGAAGGCCAAACCAAGGCAAAGCTGGAAATAGAAAACCTGATGAAATTGACGAGAACTACAGATTCAAACATAATCAGCAGAATCTATCAGATGAAAGAGAGAATCTCTGGAGTGGAAGATACAATAGTGAAAATAGATACATCAGTCAATAAAATACAAAAACCAAAAAAGCCATAACAGAAAATGCGCAGAAAACTTGGTATACCATGAAAAGGCAAAACTGGAGGTTAACTGAAATAAAAAAAACCCCACAAATTCAAATGCATAGAAAATATATTCAACAAAATCATAGAAGAAAACTTTCCCAACCTTAAGAGGAAATACCTATAAAGATACAAGAAGCCCACAGAACATCCAAATAGACTAGACTCACAAACAAAAAAATCTGCTCACCACATAATAAACAAGCCACTAAACCTATAGAACAAAGAAAAATTACTAAGAGCTGCAAAGAAAAAGGGCAAATTACCTATAAAGGCAGACCCATTAGAATAAAACTTGACTATTCATTGGAAACAATGAAAGCAAGAAGTTCCTCGTCAGATATTACACAGAAAATAAAGGAGAATGGATGCCAAACTAGAGTACTGTAATCAGCAAAAGTATCAACCACCATATATGGAGTAAGCAAAATATTTCATGACAAAACCAGATTTAATCAATACCTCTCCATAAATCTGAACCTACAAATAGGACTAGAGGAAAAACTCTAACCTAAGGAAACCAGATACACCCATGAAACTACAAACAACTGATAATCCCACAAAAGAAATTCCCCCCAAAAAGAAATACACACAACCTACCACCAAAAATAACAGGAAATAACAATCATTGGTCATTAATATCTCTTAATATCAATGTACTCAATTGACCTACAAAAAGACACCCCTAACACAATGGATACAAAAACAGAAGCCATCCTTCTGCTGCATACAAGAAACACACCTCAAATTCAAAGACAGATGAAAGTTCAGAGTAAAGGTTTCAGAAAAGACTCTTCAATCAAATGGTCCTCAGAAACAAGCTGGTGTGGTCATCCTAATATCTAACAAAATATCCTTTAAACTAAAATAAATTAAAAATGACCAGGACATCCCTCCAGAGTAAAACCTGACCTAGTCTTTATGTTGGGGTGAGGAAAGCAGATGTGCCTGGAGTGGATGCTGAACTAAGCCACCTTGGGACCTCAGGACCTCCTGTCCTATCTGGAGAAGAGATGAGGAGATGGACAGAAGAGAGTGACTGGGAGGGGCAAGAAGGGGAAGGGAGTTTGAACAAGGAGATACATGGATAAAAAAAATGAGACTCTATTCATAATAAAAAAGAAAACAGATCAGGACAGACATTATTTGTTCATTTCAGAAAAAAAAATCAACCAAGATGAAGTTTGAATCATGAATATTTATGTCTCCAACACAAGGGCACCTACATATTAAAAAGAAACACTACTACAGCTTAAACCTCATATCAAACCTGATACACTAATAGTGGAAGACTTCAATACTCCACTTTCACCCTTGAATAGGTCTACCAAATAGAAACTCAACAGAGAAATGAGGGATCTAACAGAAGTTATAACCCAAATGGACTGAATAGATATATACAGAACATTTGACTCAAACAAAAAGGAATATACATATTTCTAAGGACCCCATGAAACTTTCTCTAAAATTGATCACATAATTAGTCATAAAGCAAATATCAACAGGTATGAAAAAATGTGTATACCTTGTACCATTTCAGATTGCCAGGGTCTCAAGTTAGAGTTCAACAACATCAAGAATCACAGAAAGCCTACCAACTCATAGCAACTAAACATCACTCAACAGAACCACCTCTGAGTCAAGGAAGAAATTAAGAAAGAAATCAAAGACTTCCTTGAATTTAATAAAAATGAATTCACAATGTACCCAAACTTATGGGACACAATAAAAACAGAGTTAAGAAAATTTATAGCACTAAATGCCCACTTGAAAAACCTAAAGAAATCTCACACAAGAGACAAACTTCACAGCTGAAGGTTCTAGAACAATTAGAAGCAAACTCATCTAGAAGGAGTAGACAGCAGAAAATAATCAAACTCAGAGCTAAAATTAATACAAGAGAAACAAAGAGAATGATACAAAGAATCAATGAATCCAAAACTTCATTCATTGAGAAAGTTAACAAGATAGATAAACCCTTATTCAAAGTAACCAAAACCAGAAAGTATCCAAATTAAAAAAATCAGAAATGAAAAGGCATCAGAGTAGGGGTCAGGTGGCTTCTGTGAGGATCCCAGGTCCAGTGCAGACTGGAAAGTAAATAGGTTCCAGCTCCTGGGCCACCTAGGGACCTCATCACAGAGGCCAGAGCCACAGTCCCAGATCAGACCTCATGGCCAGATTAGCCCTGGTCTAGGGCTAAGAGAAACATTCCCCAGAAATCACCATGGTCACATCACCTTCAAGGTAGGCAGCATTATCACAGAGGGACTAACATCTCTCTGAACAGCATGACCCCCTGGTGTCTAGGGAAGAGTGGGAGAAAAGCCACTTCAGACAGCAAGGATCCTGTGGCCTGACCAGAGTAAGAAATTGTCCAAACTCCATGTCCAGAGCAGACAGGAGACACACAACCCCTTTAGTCACAATGGACTAAGATTCCACTAAGACCTAACTAAGAGTGAACCAAGGGAGCAATGGGCAGATACCAGTGCAAGGATACATATAACAATATAAAGAATAAAAAGGCACTATCAGTAGAATCTGATGGCTCTACAGCACCAACACCTGAACAGAGCAATAAAGAGGAAATAGAAGGAAACAAAAATACAAACACCTTTATGAAGATTATAGAAGCCTTAAAAGAGGATATGAAAAAGTCCCTTAAAGAAATAGAAGAAAAAAATAAAAAATTAGAAGAGATAAACAATCCTTGAATGAAAACCAAGAAAGAGAAATCAAACAAATAAAAGAATCATTCCAGGAACGTAAAATTGAAATAGAAACAATAAAGAAGGCACAAAACAAAGCAAAGAATGAAATAGAGAATTTGAAGAAATGATCTGGAACTACAAATACAAGCATAACCAACAGAATCCAAGAGGTGGAAGAGAGAAACTCTGAAGTGGAAGATTCAATAGTGGAAATAGATACATTACTCAAAGACAACACCAAAAACAAAAAAGCCATAACACAAAATGTTGAGGAAATTTGGGACACCATGAAAAGACCAAACCTGAGAATAATAGGAATAGAAGAAGGAAAAGAATAGCAGCTCAAAGGCACAGATAATCATATCATTCTATGTTATAATTCAAAATCATAGAAGAAAACTTTCTCAACCTAAAGAAGAAAATGTCTATAGAAATACAAGAAATTCACAGAATACGAAATAGATTAAACCCACCAAAAAAGTCCACTTGCCACATAATAATTAAGCCACAAAACATACAGAAAAAAAATATTAAGAGCTGCAAAGAAAAAGGGCCACAGGCAAATGGATGGATATGGAGGATTTCCTCCTGAGAGAGGTATCATAATCCCAGAAAGAGAACCAGGGAATGTACCCACTTATTCGTGGACTTTAAATATATATATAATATATTTAAATATATAATATATGTATACATATATATATTGAGAGAGAGAGAGAGAGAGGTCATTGTATACAAGAACTCAAGGCTAGAATATAGCTAAATGACACAATGCCTCACTTCTGCATTGATGGCCTCTGGCAGAGGTGTGGGTAAGGAAAGACTTGTTTTCTTTAAGGATCTGGCCACAGGAAGTTTACTTATGCTCCAGTAAGTAAATGAGCAGCATGAATGGATGATTTTGTAAATGGGGAGATCATTAGAGTGGGCATAATTCTGAGAGGCCTGATATCTGAGTTTGATGAAGTACATGGTATAAAATCACCAAATAATAAATATATACATTTATAAAAAAAAAGAAAAAAAGAAATACTATGATTAATATCAGGGTTTCACTGGTTTCTTAACTTTTAAAGACTTTGTCTATTTTTTTAAGTTTTATGGAATTTATGATATGTATTTGTCTTAGTTTTTAAGTCATAGTAGAATTCTGTAGTAAGTCAATATTTTCTTGTGTTTTTTTCTATTATTGCTGTTTTTCATTTTTAGTATATTTTATTGGTATTTCAAGAATTTCAAGGTTACAAAGTATGCATTTGTTAAAATCATTCATTGAATTTAGGTTTAGTTTTGCTATCTAAAAACTCACCAGTTTCTTCAGAATCTTCAATTTGTTGAAACAAATTTATAATGTATGTCCTTATGATTTTCTGGAATTTCATTCATATCTATTATAATGTTTGCCTTTTAATTTCTAGTTTTATTGAAGTAGGTCATCCCTTTTTTGTTTAATTTGATTAAGAATTTGCCATATGCTTTTAATCCTTAAAAATAAATAATAATAATAATAATAATAATAATAATAATAATGATAATAAAAAGGGCCAACTTACTTACAAAGGCAGACCCATTAGAATAATACCAGACTATTCAATGGAAACAATGAAAGATAGAAGATCCTGATCAGAAGTTATATAGACACTAAAAGTGCATGGTGACCAACCCAGACTACTATACCCAGCAAAACTATTAATCACCATAGATGAAGTAAGCAAGATATTTCACAACAAAGACAGATTGAAATAATATCTATCCGCAAATCCAGCACTACAGAAAGCACTTCTGAGAAAACTCCAACCTAAGGAACACAGATACACCCATGAAACCACAAAAAAATCGATAATCCGACAGAAGAAAAACCCTAAGGAAATAAACACAAACTATTACCAAAAATAACAGGAAGTAACAATCAGTGGTCATGAATATCCCTTAATATCAAAGAACTCAATGCACCTATAAAAAGACACACCCTAACACAATGGATACAAAAACAAAAGCCAACCTTCTGCTGCATTCAAGAAACACATCTCAACTCAAAAAACAAACACAGGCTCAGTACATGGTTGGAGAAAGACTTTCCAATCAAATGGCCCCAAGAAACACGCTTATGTTGCTATCCTAATATCCAACAAAGTAGATTTCCAACTAAAATCAATCAAAAGAGAACAAGACAGACATTACTTATTTGTCTCAGGAAAAATTGATTGAGATGAGATCTCAATCCTGAATATTTATGCCCCTAATATAAGGGCACCTTCACATGTAAAAGAAACACTACTAAAGCTTAAGCCCCATATGAAATGTCACACATTAATAGTGGGAGATTCCAATACTTTACGTTCACCCTTGGATATGTCAATCAGACAAAGACTCAACAGAGAAATAAGGGACCTAACAGATGTTATGATGCAAATGGACTTAATAGATATTTATAGAAGTTTCCATTCAATCACAAAAGAATATACATATTTCTCAGCACCCCATGGAGCTTTTTCTAAAGTTGACTACATTCTTGGTCATAAGGCAAATATCAATAGATACAAAAAAATTGGAATAGCCCCTTGTGTCATGTCAGACCACCATGGCCTAAAGTTAGAATTCAACAATAACAAAAATCACAGAAAGCTTATAAACTCATTGAAACTGAATAATGATTTTCAAAAAACAATTTAAAAAAACCTGGAAACAACCTAGATACCACTCAGCTGAGGAATAAGTTAACAAGCTGTGGTACATCTACACAATAGAGTACTACTCATCAGTAAGAAAAAAATGATATCCTAAAATTTGCTGCCATATGAATGGATTTGGAGAATATCCTCCTGAGCGAGGTATCACAAACTCAGAAGGATAAGCAGGGGATGTACTCACTCTACTCATTAGTGGACATTAAACAAAAAGTAAAGAACACCCAAGCTGCAAGTCACAACCACTGAACAGCTTTGGATCTGAAGGAACTTAAGACAGACATCCAGGGAGGTCCTTTGGATGAGAAAATAGAGAAGATCTCCTTAGCTAATTGGGAGCATAAGAGGTTGGAACCAAGAAAAGGTGGGAACAAATCACGAGAGAAGATGATGATTAAGTGAGAGAAACTACAAGTATGGAGAGAGGGAAAAAAAGGAGGTAGAGATCTAAATAGAGGAAGCAAATATGGGGTTGGAAAAAGACCAGGTGCTAAGGAATCTTCCAAGAACACACAGAATGTCCCTGCCTGGTTCTCCAAACAATAGCGAAGGCGTTGCTTAAACAGAACTAATCCCTTAATGAAATGAATAACCACCCTAAGTGCCATCACAGAACTTACATCCAACAATGAATAGAAGTAGAGGCAGGGATACATGGCTGACTGTAAGCATTGTACTCACCAGGAATATAACAGAGTTGCAACTATGCCCCTGGGTGTGGCTATGCAAACATGGGCCCACCCACTCTCTTAAAGAAAGTGCTCACACAAGTCCCCTCCCTCTCTCTCTTTCTCCGCTCCCTTCCACCTGCACCTCTGCCTGCTGCTCTAATAAACTCTAGTGTGATATTCCCGTGTTGAGCTTCCATTCACGTGCCACGTGCAAAAAACACTGACCACTGAGCTCAGTCCTTGGTCCATCTGACAGTTGGGAAGAGACTCTATATCAGCAATGAGATAGGGACTATGAAGAAAATTCTTACAGTGATGGCTGGCTGGATCTCTGGAAAGCTCACTGAATCAAAAACAGCAACCTGGGAAGCATTTGATAAAGGAACTAAGCCCTCCAAGGATAAACAACTATCCATTGACATGAGCAATATTTAAAGCCTCAAGGGGAGGGATCAGACTGTGTTTCTGTGCATGGACTGGTACCTTGACACCCATTCTCTTCAGAGGAACAGCTAATTCAGTCTGTATATTAGGATGAGGAAATAGGACTTGCCTGGAGTAGATGCTGAGCGAATCTACCTTGGGACTTCTTACCCTTTCTGAGGAGGGGCTGGGGGCTGGGGAGGAGAGATGTTGAAGACTGACTGAGAGGTGTCAGGAGGGGGAAGGGAATAGGAACAAGGGGATATATGGATAAAAATTGAGGCTTTATTCTACTAAAATAAAATGACATTCTAAAATTTGCAGGCATTTGGAGAATATCCTCCTGAGTGAGGTGTCACAAACTCAGAAAGATAAGCAGGGGATGTAGTCACACATTAGTTGACTTTAGACAAAAAGTAAAGAACACTCAAATGGCAAACCACAATCCCTGAACAACTTAGGATCAGAAGAAACTTAAGAGAGATATCCAAGGATTCCCTTGGGAAGAGAAAATAGAGAGGATCTTCCTTGCTAATTGGGAGCATAAGTGGTCGCAACCAAGAAGATGTAGAAACAAATCATGAGAGAAAGAGATGATTGAGTGAGAGGAATAGCAAGGAGGGAGAAAAAAGAGAATGGATATGTTAACAGAGGAAGCCAGTGTGGAATTGGAAAAGACCAGGTACTAGGGAAACTTCTAAGAACTAACAGTATGTCCCTGGCTAGGTCTCCAACCAATAGTGAAGGTGTTGCCTAGACAAAACTTACCCTATAATCAAATGAATAGAGAACTCACATCCAACAATGAATAGAGGTAGAGCCAGAGGTACATGGCTGAGCATTGTGCTCAGCTCCTGATCCAGCTGAGAGCAAGGAAGGAGAGTTTATATGAGCAAGGGGATAGGAATTATGATAAAAATTCTCACAGTGATGGCTGGCTGGAGTTCCGAGGTACTAACTGAATCCCAAACAGCCACCATAAGGAAAAGGAGCTAGACCATCCAAGAATAGGCAACTGTCCACTGACATGGGCAGTATTTGGAGTCTCAAGGGAAGGGATCAGACTGTGTTTCTGGTCATGGACTGGCACCTTGGTTCCCTCCATAGGAACACCTAACCCCGTCTTGATATCAGGATGAGGAAATTGGACTTGCCTTGGAGTAAATGCCTTATCCATCTTGGCAATTCTTACCCTTTTGGGGAAAGGGATGGGGGATCAGGAGGAGGGAGGCTGAAGGCTGACTGGGAGAAATTGGGAGGGGAAACAGAGGGGGAGAAAGGAGATACATGGATAAAAAAATTTACAAATAAAAAAATTTTTAAAAGAAAGTAATAGTCTTCATTCTTTGGTTGTAATTTTCTCTCAGAGTTGAGCACCACACATGCAATAGGGACACATGCAGAATACTGCATAATAACCATTGCTCCATTCATTCTCAGAAAACTCTCCATGACAACAGATTCCTTACCTTGAAATTTCAGCATTCTTGCATTGTTAATGCAGAGATAACAACACACAGGTTAAGACTGTAGATTCTTCTTTGAATACATCTCTTCAGCTATACTTGATACTGCTCTTCTCAGATAAAAGAGCAAAAGGGAGTGCAATTCATTTTTTCATGTGACTTCTCCTAAAATGATATATTGAAGTTAACAACTATACACAATATTCTACAGAAAAGATACCAATAAAAGACATGTACTGTCTGCAAGTGTTCATCAGTAGCTCCTGCCTGAAGACGGAACAAACACATGAGGTTGTAGAGGTTCTGTGGTTTGAATGATGTTAGATTTAGAAAAGCCTTCATGTCAGTATGTAGAGATCATGAGCCTTAATAATTTCAGTAACACTTTTCCTTTTGTAGAACTGTGGGCACAAAAATGTGCCATGTCTAGTGCTACACACCTGTTATCCTTGCTTTTAAAGGATTAATAAAAAACATCATAATCTTGAAGCCACCCTACATTGCAAAGGAAGTTCAAGGCCAGTCTAGTTTACGTAGCAGTATCTACTCTCAGAAACAAACAGTTCAACAACACAATGCCAGTAGCCATGTCAGTAGAGCAGCAGATGAAAATTGACTTCAGAATTTTGATTCACCATGAAACATACCCTAATGGGCGAAAATTAGGTAAACAAGGCCACAAGAGCCTGGGCCCCAGAATGTTTCTTGGTACTGATGTGGTGTATTCTCATGTTTGCTGCCATCAATTTTCCTTTCTTTTTTTTCTTAGCCTTTAAAAAATTTATATATTTAATATTTGGTGATTTTACATCATGCACCCCATCAAATTCAGTTATCAGACTTCTCAGATTCATACTCAATCTTATGATCTCCCCATTTACAAAAATGACTATTCATGCTGCTCATTTATTTACTGGAGCATAATTCATTTTGCTATGGTATCTGTCATAGTGTGAATGGGCATGGGGAAATCACTACTGCCCTTAGTACAGTATGATCATTTCTTGGAAGCATCTTGTTCTACTGGACATTTTTACTTGTGGATTATTATAAAGATGACTTTTTTCTTAAGCCATACTGTTTAGCTGAAGCAAGAATTTTGTACAGTAATAGTGTTAGATAAATATAATTTTGATAATTGAGAGTTTTTAATAAATACAGAAAGGCATTATTGGGAAGGTTATTTCAGTAAAAAAAAACATAGCATAGATAAAAATAGGTTAAAACATTGCTTCTGTAGGCTTCAGAGGATAAAATTAAAACATGGAAGTGACATACAGCTAGAATACGTGGTTTTCTATTGATAACCCTTATAGACTGTGGCTTAGGTTAATTAATCAAGAAGTAACTAAGTATAAGAAGCTCAGCTGGTTTAAATACTTTAACATAAATGTTAGAAGTTGTGTTAACAGCATCAAAGTGCATCATAGCTAAGGTTAAACTAAGTTGTTTTTGTTAAGTAGAGGTGAAAAACTGAAGACAAGAGTTAGCAAAAATCACATGGTGGAGTGTAAAAATCATTAAGGTCAGGAAACAAGAAATAATTATTGGCTGATGTGCCTTTTATGCTAGTATGAGTTGGAAACCAAAGGCAATGATTAATTTCTTCTGCTCATTACTTTCCACAGAATCCTGATATAAAAAAAAAAAAACCAAACAGGTAAGTGGGTATGCACCTTGAGAATTTAAAATACAGCTGAATAGTTTGTCTTCATATATAAAAGTCTGGATTCTGATAAATTTTCTTATGAGGTTATCTTCTGACATTAATAAATAATTGGTTCTTTCTTTGAAACTGCAAAATGCAGCCTGCCACCAAAAGAACTGGCAGAGAAATTTACGCTGCTTGTTACACTCTGATAATTTATCCCAAGTTGCTTGGCTACAAATCTATGTGGGTTCTTGAGGCACTTGTTTTTCACCTGTAATAAGTAACTGTTTAACCAAGTAAAAAATGGAAAACATGTTTTTGCTTGTATTTATTGTAATGGTTTATCTAAATCTAGATAAATCATTACGTTGCAATTTCTATATTGTCTAAAGTTTTGTTGGGCTACCTAGCTGTAGAGGTAAAATAAAGCCAGAAATCACAGAAGAAGCAAGAAGGTGTGTGAGTGTCTTTTCCCTTAACCCATAAGATAAAAATTTTCAAGTATACAGAGTCCATGGGTTTTCTTCCGGCTCTGCTCTGATAGAACCTTGTCTCCAGGCAATGATAACATAGCCCACATATTCCTAAAACCAATTTATTATTTTTTAGTATTTCAGTTTGTAAAACAAACTTTTACAATCCTCATGATTTTTTCCTATATGCATACATAATATATATGAAACATGAACTTGGGGATGGAGAGTTGGAGGGTTTAGAAGAATGGGTGAAAATAATTTAAATGCCCTGCTCATGAGCAAAGAAAAAACTTTATATTTCTACAAATATCTAGCTTGCAATTCAGTTTTGAAAACGAGATACAGATATGTCTGCTATAGACCCCATCAAGTTTTTTTTTAATTATTTTGCTCTGAGTTTTGTAATGTAAACCACTAGAAAACTCAAAGATAAAATGCTGACCAAAAGCAACATGAAAAAGGAAAGGGTTTACTTGGCTTATAATTCCATGGTTATTGGAAACTAAAGCAGAAAGTAGAGTCAATGAAGGAATACTACTGGCTTGTTTCCAGCAACTTGCAAAGATTGTCTTTTTCTTTTCTTTTTTTCTTTTTTCTTATTATTATGAACAAAGAAGTCACACTTTCTATCCTTGTATATCCTTATTCAAGGTCCCTTCCCCCTCCCACCACATCAGGTCATTCTCTCTTCTCCACAACTCCCCATCCCCTCCCTGGGCAGGTGGCAGGCAGTCCCATGGTCCCACTGTCCCATAATATAACACAGAACCTCTACCTAAGTATAACATCAGTAGTACAGACACTAAGAACAACAGTCAACAAATGGGACTTCCTGAAACTGAGAAGCTTCTGTAAGGCAAAGGCCACAGTCAATAAGACAAATAGTCTACAGAATGGAATAAGATTTTCACCAACTCTGCATTTGACAGAGGATTTATCTTGAAAATATATAGATAATTCAAGAAACTAGAGGCCAAAACCTCAAATAACCCAGGAACTGAACTGTCTCACTATCCAGAAAAGTTTAAGTTCTTGAAATATTTTAAATGTTATATTTTGTAGGTCTTTGAAGAGTATTTATCTAATTAAAATATATCTTTGTATACCTAAAAAGTTAACTAACATGACTATAAATTTGATTATCATAGATGATTAGTTACCAATCTGTATTTATTAATAATATAATAATTTTAAATGAGTTACATAAACAAAATATCTTAAACAAGAGTAGAAATATATATATATATACAATATAACAAATTGACCTTAAATCTGTATCAACAAATCAAAATCTATACCAATGTAAATATGTTGAGATTAACAGTTGTCTTTTAGATAAAAGTAGATTGAATGATCTACCTTTATAAAACTAATTTTTATATTGTATTTTTTTTCTTTAGAAAGTGATTGCTTATGGCCATTAACTATTTATAATGAAAGATTTATAAATAATATTTTGGGAATTTGGGCATATCTTTTCATTACTATTTCTAGCTATTTAGGGGCACATTTTTATGAGTGTCTTGTGGCTGGATCTTAGTTGGAAGCCTTGAAGCTGATATAACCATCTCCTCTCATCAGAGATTTTTTTAGGGAGTCTCCCTTGGTCAAATCATATTAGCCTAGAAGTAATCTATAGAATCTTATTTTTTGTGGAAATAGAAGCATAACCTCTTTTTTAAAGCAACATATCCTTAGACCCCAATTTAAAGTCAGGTACTTTTAAAATATGTTTGTTTAACATAGGAGCATTTATAATCAAATATCTTTTTTCAGCTAGATCATTAACAGTTATAAAATTAGAAGAAAACAAAATAATAGACACAATCTAGACTCTTATACAAAAAGATATCCAATATTATAGCTTAGAGTGCATATTGACTGTCTGAAAAATTAACTGCCTCATTTTGAGATTCCACTAAAATCTTAAAGAGGGCTACAATTCTTCCAGTTGCATAGAACAAGGATTTGGGATCACAAATGTCTCATCTGTTTTACTTTTCCTTTGAATGAGAGTGTCATAATTTGTTATATTGGCATCTGAGAAAAAGAGAGTTGCATATAGAATAGGAATTCAAGGAAGGGACTGAGTGAATGGGAATCTTAATTGAAAGAGATGAATGTTCAGGCAAAATCTTACTTTCAAGCAAGTGATTGTCAACTGTGCCAATAAAGACAGCAACCATCTCCTAGAAGGAAATGGGGTCAGCCCATAATGCCTGAGTATTCCTTAACAAAAATAGCAGAATATGTTTATGTGGCCATCTCCCCATGTGTTCTTTGAGCTAACATTCATGCCTTCAGTCCCATGTGAAATGTTTGGTCAAATTGGAAGTCACTTCATATAAGTCAGAATGAGGCTAATGAATCCACAGCAAGGGGCCAGATTACCGAAGCATCACTAAAAATCCCTTAACTGTCCAGAGTATGATTGTTAGCCAGGGCAGCTCAGGACCTTGGTGGTGCAAGCTGGTAGTGGATAATATGGTAAGCATCTTCTGTAATACATCCCTTGCTTCTGGAGTAGACTCTATCCTCTGTAAGGGAATTGTGGGACTCTCTAAGAATGAAAACAAATTCATCTTCTGCTCTGAAATAGGCAAAATGGGCTTAAGCTAATTTATCATCCTACATAACTGTTGTAGTTCTATTAATAAATATTTATTCTTCACTGTAGCTTAAAAAATAGAGGACAAATATTCTTGGCAGTAACACATCCCAAAAAGGAAAAGGGGGTCACTAACTGAAACTTAACTGGGTCCACTGTCAAGCTCAATGAGGTCAAATATTGGAACATTATTTTAACAAGATGTTGAATGTCAGCTGAATCAGAATGTGCCAACAATATATCATTTATATATTGTACAAAGATGATGTCCTTAAGGACATTGACCAGAGCTTTTGCAACACAAAATTGGCACATAGATGGACAATTTTTCAGTTTTGTGGCAAAACTGTCCATTAATACCTGTTAGCTGGCTTATGCATATTGTGCTCCCATACCCTGAAGGCAAAATACCCTTTACATTGATGTGCCAAGGGAATTTGAATAAAACAAATTTTAATGTCTAATTCAGTGTAGGAATGGCACTGGGATGTTGAAGGCCAGACTGTTGTAATCTAAATTTCTTCATCTGATCATTTATTGCCCTTTAGATCTAGTAAGAGACATGCCAACCTTTTTGGAATACCCAAAATGGGAATATTGTACATGCTTGTAGAAGACTCAATATATTTTAATATAAATAATTTGTAGCATCCATGCTCCTGTTCCAACTTCTGGGTCCAACAAATAGATGGATTATTGGACCATAGATGATTTCTTTAGATACATATAAAAATATAGGTAGCCATCAGGGATGCAGCCACCACCAGCAAATAAGTCATCTATAAAAATGCAAGGGCAGGCTCAAGCCAAGGTTTCTGAGCAAGGGAGTCAAATTGGCCCAAGGATACTTGCAGGGGGCAGGCTGAGCAAAAGATGGTGCTACTGGCATTTTTCTTGTTAGAAACAGCAATTTTATCCACTGATCTGGTTCCCACATGTTGTCAGGAGAGATGCATGGGGCCAATATTGCAAGCTCACAGCAGAATTTTCTAGCTCTCCCATCTTTATGTTCACAATATTTCTCAGTTGGAGGTTTGCTTACCAGGAAGCCAGACCCTGATCCTATGTCCTTAACAGTCAGCTCTTATATGCTAATTCTGAGCAAACTTGAACTAGAATTTTCTCCCTAACAACTTAAACAAACAAACACAAAAAAACCACTGTAAAAAAGGTAAATGGGGTCTCAAGAAGTTTGACACAGTTAAGACAAGTAGATTAACACAAAAGATGAGGCCATCTTACAAAGAATTACCAAGGGTACATAAACATCACATCAAGCTGAGGGAAAGGGGCAGCAGAGCACAGAACCAGCAACAAGACTATGAGTCAGTCTCTCATATCTCAAACAGTGGTGACATAGCAGACAAAAGTAAAAAGGCAAAAAAGTAACTGCAGCAATATCAAAAGTGACCCTAAACCAGGTGTAATCAATTATGAAGCCAGAAAGCCCCATGAGGCTGCTACCAAATATTGTAGTGAAGCCTGGTTTGGTGTCAGATGTTGTGGTTGACTTTATGCTCAGGGTCCTGTGAGTTATTCTTGGATGTGGGAGTACGATGGTACAGAGATAACAACATAGCCCCCATTGTCAAGTTGAAACAAGAAACTCCAATTTTATAGAAAGTGGTGTGGGATATCTTTCTGTATGCTATGAATGTCATTGGTTAATAAAGAGACTGTTTTGGCCTATGACAGAGCATCTTCGAAGCAGAAAGGGGAAGGACGCCCATTGTACTTTGCTCACATTAAGTCCTATTGCAAATTACATTAATATTAGCTAAGGGAAACTAAATAATTAATATCATTATACTGACATCTACAATTTACTTGCTAGAACAATCTAGAAATTATAACAGTAGTTTTATTTCTTCCATCAAAATCTACATAAACTACTCCTAGAGTTTCCAATTTCTTTATGCAAATACCTTCTCAGAACCTGTGCTACTACATTCATAACACTGGCCCCCATAAAACCCCTACAGAGAGCAGGGATCAACCCACAAGGCCTGATACCTAATGGTATATAGCAGACAAATATGACACATTATGCTGCACTTGAGATATGTGTATGTAATAACTAATACCTGTACTTGATTTATGTTTTCACTAGCATTACCTAGAGAAAAAGGCTTCCACTGTTGTAAGGCAACTAAGTCAATGATGCTAGTCATAGGATGACCTTGGGCCATTAAAACTGACAATGGGCCTACTTATGTATCACAACAGTGTAATATATTCTTAAACTTCTGGAAGATGTTGCATACAACAGTCATGCCCTGCAACCCTCAAAAACAAGACACTGTAGAAAAACTAATAAAATTTTTAAGGAGCTCTTTGTAAAGACATTAAAAAAGCAGAAGGGAAACTATCTCTATGGGCAGACAATATGATTGTATACGTAAGTGACCAACGAAATTCTACCAGGGAACTTCAATAGCTGATAAACATCTTTAGCAATGTAGCAGGATACAAGATTAACTCAAAGAAATCAGTAGCCCTCCTATAAACTAAAGATAAAAGGGCTGAAAATGAAATAAGGGAAACATCACCTGTTATAATAGCTGAAATAGCATTAAAACCTCGGTGTGACTATAACTAAAGAAGTATCAGATCCGCCCCATTTCTCTCCGCATGGTGCGCTCCTGAGGCCAGCTGCCTGCGGGCGTCGTCCCGTGTTGGAGCACATCCAGACGACGAAGGTTGAACAAGTGAAGTTACTTGACCGGTTTAGTACCAACAACAAGTCACGGACGGGAACACTGTATCTTACGGCCACACATCTGTTATTTATTGACGCTCAGCAAAAAGAAACCTGGATACCACCATACTGCCTCTGTGGAGAAACTAGCACTGACCACTTCTGGATGCTCACTCGTGATTCAGTGCAAGAACTTCAGAATTGTGCATTTCATTTTCCCAGGGAAAGAGACTGCCATGATATTTATAACTCTCTGCTGCAGCTGTCAAAACAAGCAAAATATGAAGATCTCTATGCATTCTCTTATAATCCCAAACAGAATGATTTCGAATGACTGAAGGGTTGGGAAGTCATTGACTTTGCTAAGGAATATAAGAGGATGGGAGTGCCTAATGAAAACTGGAAACTTTCTGATGTCAATCGAGAATACAAGGTCTGTGAGACTTACCCAAAAGAGCTGTATGTTCCGGTGACAGGCAGCCTGCCAATGATCATGGGCAGCTCCAACTTCCGGAGCAAGGGCAGACTTCCCTTCATGTCCTACTTCTAGCAGGGCACCAAGGCTGCCATTTGTCGATGTAGTCAGCCATTGTCAGGCTTCAGTGCCAGGTGCCTGGAGGATGAGAAGTTGCTTAAAGCCATTAGTGCAGCCTACTCAGGAAGCCACTACATGTACGTTGTGGATACCAGATCCAAGCTGAATGCAATGGCTAACAGAGCAGCTGGAAAAGGTTATGAAAATAAAGACAGCTATTCTAATATTAGATTTCAGTTTGTTGGAATAGAAAATATTCACGTCATGAGATCCAGCCTTCAAAAATTACTAGAAGTGAATGGCAACAAGGGGCTTTCTGTCAACGATTTCTACTATGGTTTGAAGAGCTCAGGGTGGCTTCACCATATCAAGGCTGTTTTGGATGCTGCCATCTTCTTAGCCAAGGAATATAGATTGAAAATGCAAGCGTGCTGGTGCACTGTTCGGACGGGTGGGACAGGACTTCCCAAGTTTGCTCCCTCAGTTCGCTGTTGTTGGACTGCCACTAGAGGACGATAGAAGAATTCATGGTTTTAACAGAAAAAGATTGGATAACATTTGGGCATAAATTTTCAGAGAGATGTGGCTATTCAGATGGTGACCCAAAGGAAGTCTCACCAGTGTTTACTCAGTTCTTGGAGTATGTGTGACATACAATTGAGCAGTTCTCACAAGCCTTTGAGTTCAACGAAGCATTTCTTCTTCAGATCCATGAACATGTTCATTCATGCCAGTTTGGGAACTTCCTTGGAAACTGTCAGAAGGAAAGAGAGGAACTCAGGTTGAAGGAGAAGACTTACTCCCTATGGGCTTTCCTTTTGGATGACAAACAGAAGTACTTAAATCCTCTCTACAGTCCCAAATCTGAGAGGATGACAGTCTTGGAGCCAAACACAGTTTCTTTCCATTTTAAGTTTTGAAGAAACACGTACCACCAGTTTGATCAGACACTCCATCCTCGACAGTCTGTATTGAACATAATTATGAATATGAATGAGAAAAACAAGCAGCTAGAGGAAGACATTAAAGACCTAGAATCCAAAATCACGCAGTGCAAAAATGGCACCCTAATGAAGGACTTGCTGCCTGCGGTTCACCCCCAGCCACCTGCCCTCAAAACCTCCCTGTGCTTGAAAGAGCAGAGTCTGCTTAGTGACCGACACACTTCGAGCCATAGAGGACAGCAGCCCCACAGATAATCGATACTGTGACTACCCAGAAGAATTTTCCAAGTCGGAGCCTGTTGTGGTCAGCTTGGAGTATGGTGTGGCAAGAATGACTTGTTAGACACTTTCTGTCTGACGGGACTGGTTGTGAGGATGGTCTGTACACGTGGACAGGGGGATTTGCTGAGTGACTTTGGGGCTTAACAGCAGGTGAATAGTTGAGAAAAGGACCCAACTGCTCTGGAGAGGAGTAAGTCAGCCAAGTGCCATTTGTAGCAAGAGCAAGATTCATTTCTGTAGAAGTGAATAGTATTTTGGGGGAAACTTGCTGGAAATGGTTTACACATTATACCAGTGAGGTGACAGGCTGTGATTCGGATGTTAGTTACAGCCAAGCTCAAAAAGCTTTCCATAAGTGTAATTTAACTCTGAGAAACAGACCTAACAACATGACCCTTAATGAATGGCATGGCATGTGCTTTCAGGTCTAGAGATGGATGTCTGTTGGTGTATTTTGCCATTTAGTGATGTTTTCACATTGAAGTGCCATGAAAAGGACTTCTGAGGCAGGCTTAAAGTAAATTCTCAGTTTATTCTTTAGGTTTTAAAGCCAAGGACAAGATATCTGATTTCTCCTTCGTCAGCCTTACTTCATGAAAAATCTGCTCTCTTGCTACTTGCAGGCTTCCACTGACTGCAGCGCTCCTGCTAGGAAGCTGTAGAGCTGGTAGTCCTGATTGGCCAGCCTCGCCCATATTCAGAGCTAACACCTCTGAAGCTTTGTTATGGTTGTCCCTTGTTTCATACAGCAGCTGACAGTTTCTTATTTACAAGGACTGATTTCTTAGACAAGTACAAGCACGCTTGGCATTTGCTTCTAGATCACCATGTTCTGTCCATTCTTCCTTGCTGGTCAGCTTTAACTCTTTGATAACTATACATTTACAAAGCTCTAACATGTTCTGAGTACTAAATACATTCTTAACTGCCTAGTCCTCCAGAACATTTTACTTTAGTGTACCTGCTTATAAACTTTCTTGTAAGGTAAAAGGGGCGTGCTGGTAGTGGAGATTTTTCTTGGTTATGTGAATTTTAAAGCAATCATTTTTATGTGGAACCTATTTCTTTTCTCTTACATAGAAGGGTCAGAAAGAGAGCACTGAGGGAGCCAGTTAATGTCCAACAGAAGCAGCTTTAACTCTGGAAAAGGGCTTGTTTTGCTTTGTTATAGTCATGGTTTATTCTGTGCACTAGAGCATACATGTGTTTTTAGAAAATCACTTTCAATTGACAGTATTACCAGACGGCTTTAAAAAAAAAGCTTAATATCATGGATGGTGCGAGGTACAGTTCAAAGGCACTAAGAAATTTGCATAAACTATTTACATATTCCCTGATTACATCTCCATCTGTAACATTTCTTGTATTAGTTTTGAACATATATATCTTTTTTTGGAAAAAGAAGAAAGATTTATTGTATGTGATTTTTATCTAGTCCCGTTTATTTTTCCAATTCACTTCTGAAAGACCTTATGTAATAAAAACATTGCATTTTAAAAAGTAACAAAAATATACTATTTAAGTATAACATGATTAATGGTGTTTAGAAATTGGGAAAAGAAACTGAGTCTCTGTGGCCACAACAGGATGCTTTTGTGCCTTGATTCCATCAGGTTGTAGTTTTAGACTCCTCAGTGGCACATTTATATGGTCATCATTTTGGTTCATTATGCTAAACTCAACTTTACATGTACATATGTGTTTATGTACTCACACACAGATAACATCCTGGGTGATGTACAGGGCATATGTTGGCAAAGGTCTGTGTAAAAGTTTAATAAAATTGGGTTTATGGTAAAAAAAGGAGTATCAGATCTGTTTGACAAAAGCTTTATTCTCTGAAGAAAGAAATTGAAGAGGATATAAGAAAAGGGAGAGCTCTTCCATATTCCTAGATAGGTAGGTTAGCTAGAATCAACATTGTAAAAATGACAACTCTACCAAAAGCAATTTACAAATTCAATGGATTTCCCATCAAAATCCCAAAACAATTTTTACAGACTTTGAAAGAACAATACTCAGTTTCATTTGGAATAACAGGAAAGCCAGATTGCCAAAATAATTTTGCTCAACAAAAGAAACTCAGCAGGAACCACCATCCCCAGCTTCAAGTTATTCTATAGAGCTACAGTAATAGAAACAGCTTGTTCCTGGCATAAAATCAGACTTGTGGATCAATGGAATTGAATTGGGGATATGGGCATTAACCCAAAACCTATGAACACCTGATATTTTAAAAAGAGGCCCAAAATATTCAATGGAGAAAGATAGTATCTTTAACAAATGGTGTTGGCACAACTGGATGGCAGTGTGTGGAAAAATGCAAATAGATTCAAGCCTGTCACCCTGCACAAAACTAAAATTCAAGATTTCAACATAAACCCAACTACACTGAACTTGATAGAAAAGAAAGTGGAAAATACCCTCCAATATATTGACACTGGTGAACACTTCCTAAATATAACACCAGTAGCACAGATACAGAAAAACAAGAGGTGGGACTTCCTGAAACTGAGAAGCTTCTGTAAAGATGAGGACACAGTCAAAACAACAAAATGACAGCCTACAGAATGGGAAAAGATTTTCACCAACCCTACAAGTGACAGAGGACTGATCTCTAAAATATATATAGAACTCAGGAAACTAGAGCCCAAAACTTTGAATAACTCAATCAAAAATGGGGTTCAGGACTAAAAAGAGAATTCTCAGAAGAAGAATTAAAAATGGCTGAAAGGCACTTGAAAAAGTGCTGAACATCTTTAGGCATCAGAGAAAAGCAAATCAAAACAACTTTGAGATACCACCTAACACCTACCTGTCAGATTGGCAAAGATAAAAGACACAGAAGACAGTTTATGCTGGAGAGGTTGGAGAGTAAGGGGAACACTCCTCCATTGTTGGTGGGAATGTAAGCTTATTCAGCAAATCTGTATGGCAGTTTTTCAGAAAACTGGGAATCAATCTCCCAAAGGATCCAGCAATACCACTTCTGGGTGTATACCCTAAAGATGCACAGTTGCACTCCAAAGGCATTAACTAAACTAAGTTCATAGCAGCATTATTTGTAATAGCAAGAACCTGGAAACAACCTAGATGCCTCTCAACTGAAGAATGGGTTAGCAAACTGGGGTACATCTACACAATGGAGTACTACTCAGCATGGAGAAAAACTGATATGCTAAAATTTGCAGGGAAATGGATGGATTTGGAGAATATCCTCCTGAGTGACAAACCCAGAAAGATGAGCAGGGGATGTACTCATTCATTAGTGCACTTTAAACAAAAAGCAAAGCAGGTGTCCCCACACACTCAGTAGCAGACAGAGATAAACTCTGACTTCCATGGTCCCCCCAGCTGCTGCTGAGGGAATTTGCACAGCTACCCACCTCCAACTGAGCAGACAGAGAAGGACTGAGGACTTGAAATTCAGTCCACTGCCCAGAGCAGAGGTAGAGATTCAACAGACCTTTTGTTCAGAGGTGACAGAAAATACACAAGCCCGAGTACCACAATTGACCAGGAGCCACTGAAACCATGGGCAGATGCCAGTGCAAAAATTTACATAGTAATTTAAAGAACAACAAGGTAACTCCAGAAGAAAGAGGTGATCCTACAACTACAAGATCTGAACTGAGCAACGAGGAAACACAAGGAAGCAACACCAAAAATTCCTTTATGATGATTATCAAAGCTCTCAAAGAAGATATGAAAAATTGCCTTAAAGAAATAGAAGAAAATACAAACAAAAAATTGGAAGAGATGAACAAAACTATGAAAAAAAAACAAGAAGAAGTAAACCAAAAAATTAAAGAAACATGCCAAAAACTAAAAGCTGAAATAGAAGCAATAAAAAAGGCACAAAATGAGGCAAAGATGGAAATAGAAAACCTGAAGAGAAAAGCTGGAACCACAGATACAAGCATAAAAAATAGAGTTCAAGAGATGGAAGATAGAATCTCTGAACTGGAAGACTCAGGAGCTCAAATAGATATATCAGTCAAAGAAAATACTAAAACCAAAAAAGCCATAACTCAAAATGTTCAGGAAATCTGGGACACCATGAAAAGACCTAACTTGAGAATAATAGGAATAGAGGAAGGAGAAGAATACCAGCTCAAAGGCACAGATAATGTTTTCAATAAAATCACAGAAGAAAACTTCCCTAACCTGAAGAAGGAAATGTCTATAAAGATACATGAAGCTTACAGAACACCAAATAGATATGACGCCCCAAAAAAGTCAGCACGCCACATAATAATCAAGCCATAAAACATACAGAACAAAGAAAAAATTTTAAGAGTTGCAAAGAAAAGGGCCAACATGCATATAAAGGCAGGCACATCAGAATAACACCTGACTATTCAATAGAAACAATGAAAGCTAGAAGAGCTTGGTCAGACGTTATACAGATGCTAAAAGAGCAAGGCTGTCAAACTAGAATACTATACCCTGCAAACTGATCAATCACCATAGATGGAATAAACAAGATATTTCATGACAAAGTCAGACTGAAACAATATCTATCTAACAAACCATCGCTACATAGAGTATTAGAGGGAAAACTCCAACATAAGGACCCCAGATACACCCATGAAACCACAAACAATCAATAATTCCACAGAAGAATACTCCAGAGAAAGAAAATACAAGCAAGTTACCATGAAAAATGGCAGGAAATATGAATCAATGGTCACTACTTTCTCTTAATATCAATGGTCTCAACTCTCCTATAAAACGTCAGACACTAACAAGATGGATACAACAACAGAAGCCATCCTTCTGCTGCCCACAGGAAACACACCTCTGCTGCAAAGACAGACACAGGCTTAGAGTAAAGGGTTGGGAAAAGATTTTCAAGCCAAATGGTGCTAAGAAACAAGTGGGGGTTGCCATACTAATATCTAACAAAGTAGACTTTAAGCTAAAAGCAATTAAAAGGGACCAAGAATGGTCATTACTTATTCATCACAGGAAAAATTGGTCAAGAGGAGATTTCAATCCTGAATACTTATGCCCCTAATATAAGGGCACCTACCTATGTAAAAGAAACACTGCTAAAGCTCGAATCCCACATCAATTCTTACACCCTAATAGTGGGAGACTTCAATACCACACTTTCAACCCTTGATAAGTCAACCAGACAGAGACTCAACAGAAAAATAAGGAGTCAAAAAAAGATTATGATGCAAATGGATTTAGTACATATCTACAGAAACTTCCACCCAAATGCAAAGGAATATACATATTTCTCAGCTCCTTATGGAACTTTCTCCAACATTAACCACATAATTGGTCATAAAGCAAATATCAACAGATACAAAAAAATGCAAATAATCCTTTGAAACATATTGTACCACCAGCGCCTAAAGTTAGAGTTCAACAACATCAAAAATCAAAGAAAGCCTACCAACTCATGGAAACTAAACATCACTCAGCTGAACCATCTCTGGGTCAAGGAAGAAATTAAGAAATAAATCACAGTCTTCCTATAATTTAATGAAAATGAATCCTCAACATTCCCAAAATGGGGGACATAATGAAATCAGTTTTAAGAGGAAAATTTATAGCACTAGATGTCTATATGAAAAACCTAGAGAAATCCCACACTAGAGACCCAACAGCTCAGCTGAAAGCCTTAGAACAATTAGAAGTGAACTCACCTAGAAGGAGTAGATGGCAGGAAATAATCAACTTAGAGCTGAAATCAATACAATTGAAACAAAAAGAACAATACAAAGAATCAATGAACCTAAGAGTTGGTTCTTTGAGAAAGTTAACAAGATAGATAAGCCCTTAGGCAAACTAATCAAAAAGCATAGAGAGTGTGTTCAAATCAACAAAATCAGAAATGAAAAGGAGGACATAACAACAGACCTCCAGAAAATACAAAGAATTATCAGGTCATATTTTGAAAATCTGTATTCCAGAAAAATAGAAAAGCTAGAAGAAATGGACAGCTTTCTGGATAGGTACCGTCTACCAAAATTAAATGAACATCAGATTAATTACCTAAACAGGCCTACAATCCTTAAGGAAATTGAAGATGTCATTAAAAGCATCCCCTAAAATAAAAGCAATCGTCTAGATGGTTTCAGTCCTGAACTCTACCAGACAGTCAAAGAAGAATTACTACCGTTACTCCTCAAACTATTTCACACAGTAGAAACTGAAGGAATATTGCCAAATTCCTTTTATGAGGCCACAATTACCCTAATAGCCAAGCCACTCAAAGACACAACAAAGAAGGAGAATTACAGACCAATTTCCCTCATGAATATTGATGTGAAAATTCTCAACAAAATTTTGGGAAACCCTATACAACAATGTATAAAAAATACATGAACAAGTTGGCTTCATCCCAGAAATGCAGGGCTGATATATCTTATGAAAAACTGGAAACTTTATCCATCATATAAACAAACTAAAGGAACAAAACCGTATAATCATATCCTTAGATGCTAAAATAGTCTTTGAAAAAATCCAACACTCCTTTATGAATAAAGCCCTAGAGAGATCAGGAATACAGGGAGAATACTTAAATTACATTAAGGCAATTTACAAGAAGTGGACAGCCAGTATCAATCTTAATGGAGAAAAACTCAAAGCAATCCCACTAAGATCAGGAACTAGACAAAGATGTCCTCTCTCCCCTTATCTATTCAATATAGTTCTCAAAGTTTTAGCTAAAGCAATAGGGGAATGAAAAGAGATTAAGGGGATACAAATTGGAAATGAAGAAGTGAATCTATCTGTATTTGCAGATGATATGATTGTATACATAAGTGACCCACAAAATTCTTCCAAAGAACTGCTACAGCTGATAAACACCTTCAGCAATGTAGCAGGATACAAGATAAACTCAAAGAAATCAGTAGCCCTTCTATACACTAAAGATAGAAGAGCTGAAAAAGAAATAATGGAAACATTACCCTTCATATTAGCTGCAAATAGTATTAAATACCTTGGAGTAACTATAACCAAAGAAATAACAGACGTATGTGACAAAAATTTTAAATCACTGAAGAAAGAAATTGAAGAGTATATCAGAAAATGGAAAGCTCTCCCATGTTCCTGGATAGGTAGGATCAACATAGAAAAAATGGCAATTCTACCAAAGACAATCTACAGATTCAATGCACTGCCCATGAAAATCCCAACACAATATTTTGAACCTTGAAAGAAGAATACTCAATTTCATTTGGAATAACAGGAAAGCCAGGATTGCCAAAACAATTTTACTCAACAAAAGAACCTCAGGAGGTATCACCATCCCTGACTTCAAGTTATACTATGGAGCTACAGTAATAAAGACAGCCTGGTACTGGCAAAAAAACAGACCTGTACATCAATGGAATAGAATTGAGGATACAGACATTAACCCAAAAACCTATGAACACCTGACCTTTGACAAAGAGGCCCAAAATATACAATGGAAAAATATAGTATATTTAACACATGGTGTTGGCATAGCTGGATGGAAGTGTGTAGCAAAATGCAAATAGATCCAAGCCTGTCACTCTGCACAAAACTCAAATCCAAGTGGATCAGAGACCTCAACATAAACCCAGCTACTTTAAACTTGATAGAAAAGAAAGTGGGAAATACACTTCTACGAATTGGCACATGTGACCACTTCCTAAATATAACACCAGTGGCACAGACACTAAGACCAACAACCAATAAGTGAGATCTCCTGAAGCTATGAAGCTTCTACAAAGCCAAGGACACTGTCAATAGGACAAAATGACAGCCTACAGAATCGGAAAAGATTTTCACCAACCCTACAAGTAATAGAGGACCGATCTCTAAGATATATAAAGAACACAAGAATCTAGAGCCCAGAACTTTGAATAACCCTATCAAAAAATGGGGTTCAGATCTAAAAAGTGAATTCTCAGCAGAATTACCAATGGCTGAAGGGCACCTGAAAAAGTGCTCATCATCTTTATCCATCCTAGAAATGCCAATCAAAACAACTTTGAGATATCACCTGACACCTGTTAGACTGGCTAAGATAAAAGACACAGAGGACAGCCTATGCTGGAGAGGTTGTGAATCTAGCAGAACACTACTCCATTGTTGTTTGTAGTGTAAGCTGGTTCAGCCAATCTGGAATGCAATATGGTGGTTTCTCAGAAAACTGAGAATCAATCTCCCCAAGGACCCAGCAATACTACTTCTGGGTATATACCCTAAAGATGCACAGTCATACTCCAAAGGCATTAGCTCAACTATGTCCATAGCAGCATTATTTATAATAGCAAGAACCTGGAAACAACCTAGATATCCCTCAACTAAAGAATGGGTTAACAAACTATGGTACATCTACACAATGCAGTACTACTCAGCAGTAAGGAAAAATGATATCCTAAAATTTGCAGGCAAATGGATGGAGTTGGAGAATATCCTCCTGAGCGAGGTATCACAAACTCAGAAAGATAAGCAGGGGATGTTCTCACTCATTAGTGTTCTCTAAACAAACAAACAAACAAGAAAAAAATCCAAGCATGCCTAAACTACAAACCACAACCACTGAACAGCTTGGGATCAGAAACACCCTGGATGACTCCTTGGATCCCACTCCCCCTGGAGGAGCACCTGATTCACTCTTGAGGGAGGGGGGAGAAAACTGGATCTACCAGGATTGGAGACTGAACTAAGCAATATTATGTCAGTGGGACCATGGGACTGTCTGCTGCCTGGCCAGGGAGGGGATGGGGATTTGTGGAGAAGAAAGAATGACCTGATGTGGCAGGAGGGGGAAGGGACCTTGAATAAGGATATACAAGGATAGAAAGTGTGACTTCTTTTAAAAATAAATAAATAAATAGGAGAAAATATGAGCATAGAAATAAAAAGATAACTATAGAAAAAGCAAAGCATTCCCAAGCTGCAAACCACAACTACTGAGCAGCTTTGGATCTGAAACACCTTGGACAGGCACCTTGGAGCCCATTCCCTCCAGAGAACACTGTAGAGAGCTTCCTGCTGCGCCTTAAATTTGGTGAAGATTTCCGGTCTCTTTCCCAAAGAAAGACTATCTATAGCTCTGTTTACCCTTAATTTTTTAATTTTGGATGTTGATGGCTGCTCCAGATTAGATAGACATCTGATTCTCACCCCTAGCCACAGAGGCATGGTGAAATGGAAGGATATTTTCACGGGCCACTGGCATGGTCCTGATCCATCGATTACATGGGCGAGAGATCCTTTGTCTTTCCTCAGGACTGGCAAGATCCAATGTGAGTACCAGAATGGCTAACCAGGAAGGTCCAAAATGACAAGTATGATGCTGACAAGGTCGCAGAGGATGCTGGTGATAGCCCTGATGATGCTCCTGTGATATCAACAGGGGAAGATGGAGCTGAGATGGGGGATACTGTCGGTGTTCTCGAAACCTCTGCCCATACGGCATGATGCCCGTCTTTTTCCACCGTTGTTTACCACCAATAGGGAGTTAGAATTACCTTATGTTCCTTATGATTCTGAAATAGCTAGCTTGGGAGAAAGTAGGAATTTTACTTTGAAAGTTTCCCTATGCTTTCAAATTGTTACCAACCGATCGCAGCTTTCCCCATGCATTTTACTCTATAATCAGACAGCTGGGTGGTTTGTTTATTCCCCAAGCACTGGAAATGCTGTTCACTCTGATTCAGACCCTTGGAATGCCACCTGGCTTTCGGGTGTCTGGCCAGTAAGAGATTCCTTTGATAATGATACTGCCTTTCCGCCCAGACAGCCCAAATGGTCCCCCTATTGTCACGCTGATTTTGAATGCGAAGATTGACCCTGTACTGGATGCCAGTCCCATTCATCAGTCTGGGTGGACATGCATGGCTTGTTTAGCTTTTCCCCCTATATTAATACCCACATTAATGCTACTTATGCAGGGAAGAATTTTACTAAACAGCATCTGTTTACTTTTGCTCCCTCCAACCCTTATGATAATTGGCTGCTATGTGGCATTAATGGCAGCTGTTTGAATGTGGAAGTGTTGGTCATGGTGAGAGGAGGGAATCATGACATTGGTCGGCTTCAATGCAATTTGTCCCTCGGCTCCTATTGGACAGAGCACTATGGTGCCCATTCGAAATCTACTGCTGTGCCGCCCTATTATGAGGATCTGATGGAGTTAGATTGTAAGTTTCAAAAGAATTATAGGACTTTGGCTATTTTGCCTTCTCCTGTGTGTGTGGCTTCTCCCTTTATCTTTATAGTTAGTCAAGAGGAGCCCTCCGGGTATACAAATGATACCTGTTGGTATACCACCTGCTGGAATGCCACTCAGTTTTCATTTGCCGTTTTGGCCCACATGCCACGCTGGGTACCCGTCCTGGTACAAAGCCTAATGCCATGAGCTTGTTTAGAGCTAGGAGAGATTTTGGTATTACTGTAGCCATTGTTACAGCCATTTCCCTAGCTGCAATTGGGGCCACCACGGCTGCCATTGCTATGAGTCACACCATCCAGACAGCTCAAACACTTAATAATTTGTCTGCCAATGTAGCCCATGCCTTAGACATTCAAAGAGGTATTTATGCCCAGCTTAAAGGTGGGCTGATGTTGGTCCACCAAAGGACTGACCTGGTACAAGAGGAGGTTGATGTCCTCTGGCAGATAGCTCAGTTGGGATGCGAATGGAAGTATCAGGCCCTATGTGTGACTTCTATTCAGTATGAAAATTTTTCCTATGCTGCAAATTTGTCTAAAGTTTTGCCAAGTTATTTTATAGGAAATTGGTCAGGTGAATTCAAAGTGACCATGGAGAAGTTGAGAATTGCAATAGTTGCTGTGAATTCAACTCGAGTGGCTCCTGGAGTTGCTGAAGGACTGACAAGATAGATGTCCACCGTCCTCAATTATCTGAAGGAATGGGCAGGAATGGGTGCTCTGGCTGGCTTGATAGTGCTGATATTTCTGATTTGCTTGCTGTGCATCTGCAAAATGAGGTTTACACAGCGTAGGAGCATGGCCATGATTGTTCAAGCCTTCACTGCCATTGAGGCGGGACAGCCCCCACATGTTTGGCTTGCTGCCTTAAAAGAGTAATGTTTGGCATGGGTTGTGAGGCTAAGCACTGCACATGGTTTTGCCTAGGTAAGGCTTTATGAAGAGCATGCCTAATTGCATACAGGTTGGCACTCACTATCCTGTCCTCATGAAAACAGGTGCCGGACAGGTCTGTCCCTGTCTGGGTGAATGACACCTGGATTAGGGATAGCACAATTCCTCTTGCACAATGAGGATTAGGTCTGTGCTCTTGCCCGCTGCTTTTGCTTGACTTTTTAATTATTAAATGAAGGGGAGCTGTAGAGAGTTGCCAGCTGCTGCACCTTAAAGATGGTGCTGATTTCCGGCCTCCACCCCCGTGGGAGAGTGCTCTCTTTTGATAAACAACTCCTTATTTGGCTTGAGTCTGTGGCGTGGTTTGCTGTTGCATATGTGGACCTATGAGCTGTGCCCACATGGCTTATTGGGATTGGATGCCATGAGAGTATTTAGTCAGTGGGCAGGGTTTCCCGGGGAGAGAAGATCAAAGAGAGAATAATTGTAAAGGTCCCAAATAAACTGCTGGAAGAAGATCCTGGGTGTTGCGCTTTCCTTACTGGCAAGGTTGCGTGCACAGAACATCAGACCCAGTCTTGATGTTGGGGTTAGGAAAGCAGATCTGCCTGGAGTAGTTGCTGAACTAAGCCACCTTCGGATCTTGGAACCTCCTGCCCTTGCTGGGGTGGAGATAAAGAGATGGGGAGAAGAGAGAGTGACTGTGAGGGCTTGGGAGTGGTAAGGGAGTTTGTACAAGGAGGTACATGGATAAAAGAATAAGACTTTATTAATAATAAAAAAGAAAGAAATAAAAGAACAAGTGATATAGAAAAAGATTTTAAAATTGCTACCATCCTTAGAAATATATAGTAGAAACACATCTGTCCTGACAAGCCTGAGCCATTAGAACAAAACATTCTGGTGGAGATAGCCAAAGGGCAAGGCATTTGGGCATTATTGTATTTAAATGTATTCATTTTTTTCTGCTACTAAATTCTTGTGTGTAATTGTAGCCATCCCATCTGTTTCTAACTTGAGGTTTAATTCCCAAGAATTTCTAGCAATGTGATTGATCATTTAATGGCCACATATATCTATGGATGGACACGACATTAACCTTTTATTTAACGATATAATAGAGAAGCCATGTGTGGTTGGAAAAAGACCAAATGATAGGGAAACCTCCAAGAATTTAAAGGATGTCTCTGACAACCAATAGCAAAGGTGTTGCCTAAACAGGACTTCCCCCATAATCAAATGAATAACCACCCTAAGTGCCATCACAGAACTTAGAACAAACAATGAATAGAGGTAGAGGCAGGGATACATGGCTGAGCACTGGACTGAGTCCCTGGTCCAGGTGAGAGCAGGGGAGGAGACTCTATATGAGCATGGGGTAAGGACTATAAGGAAAATTCTCACAGTGATAGCTGGCTCTGGGGAGCTCACTGAATCCAGAACAGCCACCTCGGAACCATCTGAAAAAGGAACTAGGCCCTCCAAGAATATGCAACTGCTTGCCATGCTTGTGAACAATAAACTTATGTCTAAAAGTTTGTCTCATTTGGACACTGTTTCCCTCAACCATTTGGTCAGTCTTTCTCCTGTGGCCTTGGAACCTTTGATCACCATGGTAAATGATTTTGCCTTTAACACCTTGTATTTGCTTTCACATTGGCTTATTAATTGACTTATTATCTAGCCATAATTAGGAATACAGTATTACACAGAAAATACCCCCTTTCTCCTCTTAGATTTCTATACATGATTTAAGATCTCTGTCCCTCTCATTTGACCTTGATCCCAGAGTTCATTGAGCCATAAATAAAGCCTAACAGTCACTACCTGGTGTAAACTTTAATATGCTTTCATGGCCCTAAGAGAATTCAAAGCCTTGTAATCTTTCTTTGGCCACAGAATTGCTAATTGTGTATAAAGATTGGTAACTGGGATGGTTTCTGAGGAAAGAATGTAGAATAATGTAGAACAAGGCAAAACAGGGTAGAGCAATTTAGAGCAAAGAGAGAACAGCAGAATGTCATTCAGAATAAAGATGATGAACTAAAGAGCCCAGTTTGTGTTGATCCATTGATATATTTCCAGATGAGTAGATTTTACCCTGTAATAAAAAGTTTCTGGCCTGTTTGGCCTTTTCAGCTTAGCCACAATGTTTGAACCCTCATAAAGCCCCACTGGCTCTTAGACCCAAATAATCACACAAAGACTTACATTAATTTTATTCCAGTTGGACTATGGCTCAGTCATATAACTTTCTAACTCTTAATTTTTAAACTAACCCATGATTCTTATGAAGTCGTGCCTCTTGGTACCTTTTCTCAGAGCATGATTGTCGTCTTTCCTCTGCATCTGCTGGCATCTCTGCTGGTGTCTAGCTGATCTCTCTGGTGACATCTCTGCTCTTCATGTTCCCAGAATTTTGTTAGTCTGATAGTCCTGTCCACATTTCCAGTCTACCTTTGGGCCAATCACCTTTTTTATCAAACCAGTAGTAGGTACATTGTCATGTACCAGAATAAAATCCCACTCCACTGGTAGAGGAAACCATTGAGGCTGGACCTCAAAGTTTTTTTTACAAAAGTTTCAAGGCCTCCATCTCTTTGTGTATCTCTGTCTGTCTCTATCTCCATATCTCTCTCTTTCTCATTCTCTCCCTTCATTCCTTCCATGCTCTTTCTCTCCCATTGTAGTTTATGAACAAAATGTGAGCTCTCACTATTGCTTCAGTGCCATGCCTTGATCTGCTGCCATGTCCCCTACTATGATTAATATGTACTAACCCTCTGAAACTGTAAGAAAGCCTTCAACTCAGTATCTTACTTTATATATTGCCTTAGCTATGGTGTATACTTGCAGCAATAAAACAGTAACTAAAACATAGGTCACACAAACACATACATACACACACACACACACACACACACACAATTTTCTTACCTGATCTAGGGTAGCTCACTATGATGACATCATCATCTTCCACCAAAAAGTTCTGAAAAAAAATATGGAGACTCCACACTAATACAGTCATATATCATCTGAATCCCTTCAAATGAGAAGATACTGTCAGCCATCTTGATACAGTCCTTGGATTCTGGGAGGTCCCACAAGTTGCTTGGCTCAGCAAAGCAAAGTGCAATGCACATTCCTCTAGAGTTACCTAAAAAAAATAGAACTTAAACTAGTGTAAGAGCCAAGATGGTAGGATCTTACAGAGGGACAGAATTAAACATGACAAACCCTTAAGAGTTTTGCAGCAGTGTGGAGAAGATCTTTTTGGAATCAGCAAAAACTCCAACTGCAGTAAGAGTAGAACAGAGGAATGTCACCAGTGGTCTGAAACCAGGGTAACACCTGAAAGGTTTGGTGCCAAGGCCAGTTCACATTCCCATTTTATACTCTAGCACTACTGCCTGGGGCAGTCAAGCAAGTAATAGTTTACAGAAGCTACATGGCAGTCAGCAGATCATTAAGGGAAATGAATGACTTTTTTCAGCTACATTTCTGGGTCATTTTGTTCACTAGAAGTTATTCTTGGCAAATAAACAAGTAAAGCTTTGAATAATTAACAAGGTAAGCCACTAAATCAATATCTAAAATTGGTATTTTCTACTTTATTCTACTTCATTCTCCCCCTTTTTACTGTCATAGGAACTTATGAATTTTTCTTGAAGAAGTTTGTTGATACCACCTTGTGTATCATCTGCAGCTTTATTGTTTTCTGTAAATTTTCTACCTTAATCTTTTCTATAACTTTTTTGGAATTTAGTCATATTATATCTGATTGATCAAAAGAAAAATAGAGATTTTATTTAATACCATAGATAGATGTGGTGGGACTAGTCTCTGTATACAGTGAATATCATTCTGTAATAAAGGACCTGTTTTGGCTTGTGTGGAGCACCATAGAAGTGGGTGGAGGAATCAGAGGAGAGACAGGTAGGAGGGTGGAGTCAGGAGTCTCCATCCAGTCACCAAAAAAGAAGCATGTAGGAACCAGGTGTGCTGGACCACACCATGGGCCACATGGCAGGTAGATTAATGGAAATGGGTTGAATTAAGATGAAAGAGCTAGCTAGCAATGTGCTGGAGACATAGGACAACAGTATGAAGTTAATATGTGTCAGAGTCATTTGGGAGCAGAGGATAAAAACCACCATGGGCAGGTCTGAACATCTGGACCAAATATAATCAGAAATCTTTTATTTTTTTATAACTTTTTTCTTTTTATTATGAATAAAGTCTTATTTTTTATCCATGTATCCCCTTCTTCAAACTCCCTTCCCCCTCCCACCCCTCTCAGTTATTCTCTCTTCTCCCCATCTCTTTATCTCCTCCCAAGAAAGGGCAGGAGGTCTCAAGGTCCCAAGGTGGCTTAGTTAAGCATGAACTCCAAGCAGATCTGCTTTCCTCATCCCAATATCAAGACAGGGACAGGTGTTCCTCTGGAGGGAATGGGCTTCAAGGTGCCGGTCCAAGGTGTTTCAAATCCCAAGCTGTTCAGTGGTTATGGTTTGCAGCTTGTATATATTTTGCTTTTTGCTTTTTAGTTTAGAGTCTACTAATGAGTGAGTACATCCCCTGCTTATCTTTCAGGGTTTGTGTTACCTTGCCCAGGGGGATATTGTCCAAATCCATCCATTGGCCTGCAAATTTTAGGATATCATTTTTTTCTTTCTGCTAAGTAGTACTCTATTATGTAGATGGACTACAGTTTTTTAATCCATTCTTCAGTTGAAAGGCATCTAGGTTATTTCCAGGTTCTTTCTATTATGAATAATGCTGCTGTGAACATAGAAATGAAAACAGGGACATAAAAACAGACCTCCAGGAAATCCAGAGAATTATCAGGTCATACTTTGAAAAATCTATATTCCACAAACATGGAAAACTGAGAAGAAATGCATAGCTTTCTGGACAGGTGCCACTTACCAAAATTAAATCAAGACCTAAACAGATTTACAAACCCAAAGAAAAGTGAAACTCTTATAAAAAGTCTCCCAATTTAAAAAAGTCCAGGACCAGATAGTTTTAGTGCAGAATTCTACAAGACATTCAAGGAAGAACTAATATCAATACTCCTCAAACTGTTCTATACAGTAGAAACTGACTACTTCTTTATGGAATAATTACAAACTTGTTTTATGAGGCCACAATTGCCCTGATACCCAAACCACTCAAAGACACAACAAAGAAAGAGAATTACACACAAATGTCTCTCATGAACACTGATGCAAAAGTTCTCAATAAAATTCTGGCAAACTGAATATAACAACATATCAAAAATTTCATCCACCACAATCAAGTAGGCTTCCTCCCAGAGATGCAGGGATTGTTCAACATGCAAAACAAACTGTGAATGTCATCCATCATATAATCAAACTGAAAGAAAAAAACACATGATCATCTCATTAGATGCAGAAAACGCCTTTGACAAAATCCAAAACTCCTTCATAATAAAAGTCCTGGAGAGGTCAGGAATATAGGGAAAGTATCTAAATATAATGAAGGCAATATACAGCAAGCCAACATCAAACTAAATGAACAAAATCTCACAGAAGTCCACTAAAATTAGGAATAAGACAGAGCTGTTCTCTCACTCCTTATGTATTCAATATAGTTCTAGAAATTCTAGCAAGCAATAAGAAAACATAAGGAGATACAAATGGAAAAGGAAGAAGTCAAACTATTTCTATTTACAGATAATAAGATAGTTTACATAAGTGACGCCCAAAATTCTACCAGGGAAATCCTGCAGCTTATAAACACCTTTAGCAATGTAGCAGGGTACAATATTAACTAAAAAAAATCAATAGCCCTCCTATTCACTAAAAATAAAAGAGCTAAGAAAGAAATAAGAGAAACATCATCCTTTATTTTTTAAAAGAATTTTATTTATTTATTTGTCATGTATAAATATGCTTTTATTTGGGATGGGGCAGAAATACAATGATGGTAAAAATTAAATAAAATATACAAATACTAAACATCAAATTGTCTTTACAAATGCTGAAAGAGTAAAACTATTTAAAAGTCAGCACTCTGCTCCCAGTCAGAAAGAGCACTCAACTTGAAGTCTATTCATTTTACAATGTGTTCCTAGCTGAACCAAACCAGAATTATCCCCAAGAGAGAGCTTAAAGATAAACTCTCTGCTTCCTACTTCAGTCTTTTAAAGTGCAAAAGTATTGGGGCTACATGTCCAGTTCCCTATGTTCATACAATGAACACATGCAGTTGTGTGAACTCTCAGCATCTAGTTGCCAACCCTGGAGAAAAAATTTCTACTTATAGAACATTTTAGTTTCTATTCATGAAAATTAAACCTGTAAGTCATATTCCCAGGTAAATTATAAAGAAACAAAGGAAGAAGGAGATGTCTCATATATACATAGATGGGATGAAACAATATTACAAAGATGAAAAGAATGGTAGTGGGTGAATAATTTTACTCAGCTATAGTTAGTAGACAGAGATAATTAGGAATGAATTGATTAAACTTTTAAAGTATGAGTGAAGAATGTTCGAAATGTTGGAAAAATATAGAGAATATACTACTTCACAGATTTAATGAGATACAGGTTCCTGAGTCCCTGGAATCTGAATAAGACGAGCCAGTATTTTAACTGGTTATTGCTACGGCTTACAAAACTTAAAAATGTGGAATATACAAAGTGCATATAACTGAAATAAGTCTACATAAAAATAGAAAATAGCTTCATGGAATGGTTGGTAATTACACCCAGAATTTTCTATGTGCAGTAAGCAATGGCAAGAAACATTTAGCTACATTTTTATATTTCTGAAAAGCTCTGATTAAACTTTACTTCTCAACTGCATGGCCTATGGAATGACACCAAGAGAGTTTTCTAATTTTCATTAGTTTCACTAATTTTTTTTTTAAATTCCTTTTTCCATGCTTCCTCTCTATTTTATTTTATTATTATTATTATTATGAATAAATTCACATTTTCTATCTGTATATATTTTTTCAAGCTCCCTTCCATCTCCCACGCCCTCCAGACACTCTCTTCTCCACATCAACCCATCTCCTCCTCAGCAAGGGCAGGAGGTCCCAAGGTACAAATATTGCTCAGTTGAGCATCCACTCCTGGCAGATCCAGTTTCCTCATCCCAACATCAAGACTGTTCCTCCAGAGGAAGTGGGATTCAAGGTGCCAGTGCAAGATGTTTCAGATCCCAAGCTATTCAGGGGTTATAGTTTGTAGCTTGGACATGCTTTGCTGCTTGCTTTTTTGTTTATAGTCCACTAATGAGTGAACACATGTCCTGTGTATTTTTCTGGGTTTGTGATACCTTACTCAGGAGGATATTCTGCAAATTCATCCATTTGTCTGCAAACTTTAGGATGTCATTTTCTCTTACTGCTGAGTAGTACTCCATTATGTAGCTGTACCACAGTTGGTTAATCCATTCTTCAGTTGAGGGTCATCTAGGTTGGTTCTAGGTTCTTGCTATCACAAATAATGCTGCTATGAACATAGTTGAGCTAATACCTTTGGAGTGTGAATGTGCCTCTTTAGGGTACACACCCAGAAGTGGTATTGCTGGGCCTTGGGGAGATTGATTCTCAATTTTCTGAGAAACCGCCATATTGCATTCCAAACTGGCTGAACAAGCTTACACTCCCACCAACAATGGAGGAGTGTTTTCCTTGCTTCGCATCCTCTCCAACATAGGCTGTCATCTGTGTCTTTTACTTAGCCAATCTAACAGGTATAAGGTGATATCTCAAAGTTGTTTTGATTTGCATTTCTCTGAGGGCTAAAGATGTTGAGAATTTGTCCAGTGTTTTCAGCCATTTGTAATTCTTCTGCTGACCATTGCCTTTTTAGTTCTGAACCTCATTTTTTGATTGTGTTATTCAAGGTTTTGGGCTCAAGTTTCTTGAGTTCTTTATATATTTTAGACATCAGTCTTCTATCACTTGTAGGAATGATGAAAATTATTTCCCATTCTGTAGGCTGCTGTTTTGTCCTATTGACAGTGTCCATGGCTGAATAGAAGCTTCTCAGTTTCAGGAAGTCCCACTTATTGATTGTTGTTCTTATTGTCTATACCACTGGTGTTATGTTTAGGAAGTTGTCACCTGTGCCAATTAATTGGAGGTTATTTCCCACTTTCTTTTCGATCAAGTTCAGAGTGGCTGGGTTTATGTTGAGGTCTTTGATCCACTTGGATCTGAGTTTTGTGCAGGATGACAGGCTTGGATCTATTTGCATTTTTATACACACTACCATCCAGCTATGCCAACACCATTTATTAAAGATACTACTTTTTTATTGAATATTCTCAGACTCTTAGTCAAAGATTAGGTGTTCATAGGTTTTTGGGTTAATGCCCAGATCCTCAGTTCGATTCCATTGATCCACAAGTCTGTTTTTATGCCAGTCCCTGGCTATTTTTATTACTGTAGTTCTATAATATAACTTGAAGTTGGGGATGGTGATGCCTTCTGAGTTTCTTTTGTTGAGCAAAATTATTTTTGCAATCCTGGTTTTCCTGTTATTCCAAATGAAGTTGAGTATTGTTCTTTCAAGGTCCAAAAAATATTGTGTTGGGATTTTGCTGGGCAGTGCATTGAATCTGTAGATTCACTTGTGGAATTGCCATTTTTACTATGTATCCTACCTATCCAGGAACATGGGAGGGCTTTCAATTTTCTGATATCTTCTTCAGTTTTTTTCTTCGTTGATTTAAATTTTTTTGTCAAATAGATCTCTTACTTCTTTGGTTATACTTACTACAAGATATTTAATGTTATTTACAGCTATCATAAAGGGTGATGTTTCCTTTATTCCTTTTTCAGCCCATTTATCTTTAGAGTATGTAAGGGCTACTGATTTCTTTGAGTTAATCTTGTATCCTGCTACATTGCTGAAGGTGTTTATCACCTGTCTAAGTTCCATGGTAGAATTTTGTGGGTCACCTTTGTATACAATCGTATCATCTGCAAATAGAGATAGTTACATTTCTTTTTATCCAATTTGTATCCCCTTTATCTCCTTGTGTTCTCTTATTGATTTAGCTAAATCTTTGAGAACTATATTGAATAGATAATGGGAGAAAGGATGTGTCTAGTTCTTGATTTTAGTGAGATTGCTTTGAGTTTTTCTCCATTAACTTTGATGTTGGCTGTCAGATTCTTGTAAATCGCTATTATTATATTGAGATATTTTCCCTGTATTCCTGATCTCTCCAGAGCTTTTTATCACAAAGTAGTGTTGGATTTTGTGAAAGGCTTTTTCAGCATCTAAGCATATGATCATGTGGTTTTGTTCCTATAGTTTGTTTACATAATAGATGGCATTTATGGTTTTTTGAATGTTGATTCATAACTGCATTTCTGGGATGAAGCCTACTAGCTCATGGTGGATGATATTTTTTATATATTGCTGTATACGCATTGCCAAAATTTTGTTGAGAATTTCAGCATCAATATTCATGAGGGAAATTGGTCTGTAATTCTTCTTCTTTGTTGTGTCTTTGAGTGGCTGGGTAAAAGCGTAATTGTGGCCTCATAAAAGGAATTTGGCAATATTCTTTCAGTTTCTACTGTGTGAAATAATTTCATGAGTATTGATAGTAATTCTTCTTTGAATATCTGGTAGAAATCTGCACTGAAACCATCTGGACCTGGGTTTTTTTTTTTTTTTTACTTGGGAAGCTTTTAACAACAGCATCAATTTCCTTTAGTATTATAGGTCTGTTTAGGTAATTAATCTCTTCTTCATTTAATTATTGTAATTAAATACACCTAGAAGTGGTACTTCTGGGTCCTTGGGGAGATTGATTCTCAGCTTTCTGAGAAACCGCCATACAGCATTCCAAAGTGGCTGAACTTGTTTACACTTCCACCAACAATGGAGGAGTGTTCCCCTTGCTCCACATCCTCTCCAGCATTGGCTGTCCTCTGTGTCTTTTATCTTAGCAATCTAACAGGTGTCAGGTGGTATCTCAAAGTTGTTTTGATTTGCATTTCTCTGATGGCTAAAGATGATGAGCACTTTTTTCCCTGTATTTACTTTGTATTTATCAAGAAAAGCAGTAAAATAAATTTAAAATGCTGAGAAGTTAACAATAACTATAAAGAAGATAAAAATCATAAGAATGACTTATCAAGGGTGATAATGTAAATAAGATTGCTACACATATATTTACTTTGTGTTCAGCTTTCCCTCTGAATTTTTTTCCATCCTTGTATATCCTTATTCAAGGTCCCTTCCCCCTCCCACCACATCAGGTCATATTTTCTTCTCCACAACTCCCCATCCCCTCCGGGGGCAGAGGGCAGACAGTCCTATGGTCCCACTGACCCAATAATGCTTGAATCAGTCTCCACTCCTGGAAAATCCAGTTTTGTCTCCCCTCCCTCAAGAGTGAGTCAGGTGTTCCTATAGTTGGAGTGGGATCCCTAGGGTCAGTCCAGGGTGTCTCTGATCCCAAGCTGTTCAGTGGTTGTGGTTTGCAGCTTAGGCATGCTTGGCTTTTTTTCTTGTTTGTTTGTTTAGAGACTACTAATGAGTGAGTACATCCCCTGCTTATCTTTCTGAGATTGTGATACCTCGCTCAGGAGGATATTCTCCAAATCCATCCATTTGCCTGCAAATTTTAGGATATCATTTTTTCTTGCTACTGTATTCCATTCTGTAGATGTATACTTACTGTATTCCATTCTGTAGATGTACCACAGTTTGTTAATCCATTCTTCAGTTGAGGGACATCTAGGTTGTTTTCAGGTTCTTGCTATTACAAATAATGCTGCTATGAACATAGTTGAGCTAATACCTTTGGAGTGTGAATGTGCCTCTTTAGGGTACACACCCAGAAGTGGTATTGCTGGGTCCTTGGGGAGATTGATTCTTAATTTTCTGAGAAACCTCCATATTGCATTCCAAACTGGCTGAATAAGCTTACACTCCCACCAACAATGGAGGAGTATTCTCCTTGCTCCGCATCCTCTCCAACATAGGCTGTCATCTGTGCCTTTTATCTTAGTCAATCTAACAGGTGTTAGGTGGTATCTCAAAGTTGTTTTGATTTGCATTTCTCTGATGGCTAAAGATGAAGAGCACTTTTTAAGGTGCCTTTCAGCCATTCGTAATTCTTCCCTTTTTAGATGTAAAACCCATTTTTTTTTTTATTGATTGTTCAAGGTTTTGGGCTCTAGATTCTTGAGTTCTTTATATATCCTAGACATCAGTACTTTATCACTTGTAGGGTTTGTGAAAATCTTTTCCCATTCTGTAGGCTGTCATTTTGTCCCATTGACAGTGTCCTTGGCTTTACAGAAGCTTCATAGTTTCAGTAAGTCCCACTTATTGATTTTTGTTGTTAGTGTCTGTGCCACTGGTGTCATATTTAAGAAGTGGTCGCCTGTGCCATTTCGTAGAAGTGTATTTCCCACTTTCTTTTCTATCAAGTTCTAAGCTCTAAATTTGATTATTTCCTGTCGTCTACTCCTTCTAGGAGAGCTTGCTTCTAATTGTTCTAAGGCTTTCAACTGAGCTGTTAGTTCTCTAGTGTGGTATTTCTCTAGGTTTTTCATATAGGCATCTAGTGCTATGAATTTTCCTATTAAGACTGTTTTCATTGTGTCCCACAAGTTTGAGTATGTTGTGGATTCAGTTTCATTAAATTCTAGGAAGACTTTGATTTCTTTCTTAACTTTTTTCTTGACCCAGAGGTGGTTCAGCTGAGTGATGTTTAGTTTCCATGAGTAGGTAGGTTTTCTATGATTTTTGATGTTGTTGAAGTCTAACTTTAGGCCCTGGTGGTCTGATATGATACAAGGAATTATTTTCATTTTTTTTTGTATCTGTTGATATTTGCTTTATGACCAACTATGTGGTTAATTTTAGAGAAAGTTCCATGAGCAGGTGTGTATGTATATTCATTTGCATTTTGATGGAAGCTTCTGTAACTATTAAATCCATTTCTATCATAACCTCTGTTAGACTCCTTAATTCTCTGTTGACTCTCTGTCTGGTTGTTCTATCCAGGGGTAAAAGTGAGGTATTAAAGTCTGCCACTATTAGGATGTGAGAACTGATGTGGGATTTAAGCTTTAGTAATGTTTCTTTTACATAGGTAGGTGCCCTTAAATTACGGAAATGAATATTCTGGATTGAAATCTCCTCTTGACCAAATTGTTCCTGCAATGAATAAGCAATGTCCATCTTGGTCTCTTTTAATTGCTTTTAGCTTAAAGTCAACTTTGTTAGATATTAGGATGACATCTTCAGCTTGTTTCTTTGAGCTATTTGTTTGGAAAATCTTTTCCCAACCCTTTACTCTGAGCCTGTGTCTGTCTTTGTGGTTCAGGTGTGTTTCTTGTATGCAGCAGAAGGATGGCTTCTGTTTTTGTATGCATTTTGTTAGTGTGTGTCTTTTTATAGGTTTGCTGAGTCCATTGATATTACAGGATATTATTTCCCACTTTCTTTTCTATCAAGTTCAAAGTGGTTGGGGTTAAGTTGAGGTCTTTGATCCACTTGGATTTGAGTTTTGTGCAGGGTGACAGGCTCGGATCTATTTGCATTTTTCTACACACTTCCTTCCAGTTATGCCAACACCATTTGTTAAATATACTATCTTTTTTCCATTGAATGTTTTGGGCCTCTTTGTC
>PVIH01008561.1:0-89788 GCA_004025045.1 Sigmodon hispidus
AGGGAATTCTCAGCAGAGGAACTACGAATGGCTGAAAGGCACCTGAAAAAGTGCTCTTCATCTTTAGCCATAAGAGAAATGCAAATCAAAACAACTTTGAGATACCACCTAACACCTGTTAGATTGACTAAGATAAAAGGTACAGATGACAGCTTATGCTGGAGAGGATGCGGAACAAGGGGAACACTCCTCCATTGTTTGTGGGAGTGTAAGCTTTTTCAGCCACTTTGGAATACAATATGGAGGTTTCTCAAAAAATTGAGAATCAATCTCCCCAAGGACCCAGCAATACCACTTCTGAGACAATTCTCTTGAATAATGGAAAGAGTAGAAACTTTTCTTCTAAAGCCATCTCTCATGTCCCTGTATTCAGTCTGGCGGCTTGTGGAATGATCATCTCTTGTCCATCTGTAGCCATCATCTCTTCTATGAGGTGGGCCATTTCTTCGATCATGAGGAAAACTGTGACCCTCGGCACACTCTCGGTAATCAGCATGACTGTAATATCTACTGTAGCCTCCTTCATCAGGTCTGGCTAGCAGAGGAGGTCTCTTGTCTAGGAGAGATGGTTTCTTGTCTAGCAGAGGTGACGTCTTGTCTAGGAGAGGTGGTCTCTTTGGCACAATATTAACTACTCTTTAGTAGCCATCACTGGGGTGGCTCTGAGGAGGCTCTAGCTCTCTTGGAAGTCCCTTGTGGTCATACTGCCCTCAGACCACATCTCATTTCTTGTGGAATCCATTACATTCGGCTGCTGCCGCTGAAACCCGCCAAGGCAGACGTCCTCTATCCCAGTAAATAATACTGTTTAAAAGGAGACCAGTCCTGTAAAATGAATGGAATACATTGTTTTTCTCATGAATTTAAGCAATAGACATGGGTATTCAACAAAATAATAGTTTATGGGTTCCTTCATAAAAAAATTCTTACAGTAATCCCTATGAGAAATGTGTATTTTTTGAGAAATAAAGTAGCAAAACTATTTCTCTAAGTAAAACATTTTATTTAAAACTACATTTAAAGGTATGTGTTAATTTGAATATTATTCACTTCCACTAAGATTTTGTGAGCTTTTGTGTTTACGGCCTTGCGGCTGGGGAGCAGGGGAAAGGGTTGTCTGCTTTATTTCATAGCTGAGCATGAACTTGAATTTATAGTGATCTTTATCTCTTAGCTTCTAAAATGCTGAAGTTAGGCACAGATCCAATTCTGTGGCTTATTTCATAAGATTAAAACCAGATATAAAGTTTCTAGAAGAGAAAAGACATTGTATATTGTATACTCTTGCAATATAAAAAAAGAATCTTAAATCATGTTAACATAGGGCATGTACTCTTATTATTGAAAAACTTAAAAGTTATCTCAGGTAATTTCAGAGATAAAACAAGCCAAAAACTCTGCCAAATTATATGGTTCTTAAGCACCAATTCCAGCCCCTTTTAAAAATCTGTTTATCCAACACTAAAAAGTAGAAATTAAATACCACATGAAAAGGTTGTGAATAATGTTGCTCAAACAGAACCAGTACGGCAGTCTAGAAATAGCTTAATTTTCTTTACCTTAAATGCCACAACTTTATCATAACATAGAATAATCACATCCCGAGTAGGTAAGATGAAATGTGTAATGATCAATCTTAAAATACTAACAACCTCTGTATCCCATTCAATTTAAGCTACTAGTAGCTTGCTAACAAAAAATAATCATTATTAACATTTTTGTATTTTTCTTAATTTTTTATAATCTTTTTGTATGATAAACAGTATAAACAGTTCAAATAATACTTTAAGTTCATTAGGAAAGATAATAGAAAAATGTTTATAGTTATGTGTAACATTTGTATATATTATAAAAATGTTTAAAGATTTTTAGTTAAAATCATAAAACTAAAACAAGAGAGGAGAGGCTGGAGAGATGGCTCAACACATAAGAGAGCTGTTGCTCTTAGAGAAAAAAAAATGTGTTTGTATCACAGTTTGCACATAGAATTTTTAAAACTTAAATAATAAATATAAAAAGAAATATGAAGCCACAACCAAGAAAATATAAACAACAGTGCTTGAGATGTCAGTCTCAGTGTGGGATATTTACTCATGCACATTGTAAAGATGTTTCACTTGTATTGGTTTAATAAAACCCCATTGCCCAGAAGAGGCAGGAAGTGAAGGTAGGACAACTAGGTTAGGAGAATTCTGGGAGGAGAAAAGGTGAAACCACAGGTGCCAGTCAGATACAGAAAAAGGATGATGAAAATGTGGAATTGAAGCAAAGGTATCAAGCCATGGGGCTAAACATAAATAAGCATTATTAATTTAAAAGTAAGAGGTAGTTAATAATAAGCCTGTACTACTGGCCTAACAGTTACTATAAATTAAGCCTATAAACTAATTATTTTATAAGCATTTGTGGGACTCATGGTGGGAGAAATATGTCTGGAATACTGGACCTGGTAAGACATGGAAACATTCAGCTACAAATAGCACTCCAATGTGGTGCATGCACATCCATGTAAAGCCTGAAAAAGCTTGAGAAGAGTTCTAGAACACAGAAACAAAGCCAAAAATAGCTTCCTAATGTGTCTCTCAGGACTCAGCATTAGTGTCAAAAACTGTTTGGCTCTGCTGCCAGACACTTAAATGAGGATTATGAATAGTAGGTGGAGGTGCTCTTTTTGGTGTCACTGTGGACCCTAAAATTCCTCAGGCTTGGAATAGTAACTAAACTCACACACCAAGGAGCTGAGTGGATCCAGCCACCATAGCTAAGACTTTAATGTTAGCCACAGGGCTTTAATCCTAGCCACACCATATAGCAGAATAAAGGTGTGATCAGGAAAAATAGGGATCTACAGTAAAAGTAGATTCAGACAAAAAAATCTATAAATGGCTTACAGTGTGTTTAAAAATACATACAGGCTTGGAAGAGAAAAGAAAAAGAATATAGATTTTTTTTTTAAAGGCCAGTCTCTGGGACCTAGGCCATGGGGCAGCACAAATCCCAAGTTCCCACACTCTGCTGCCCCAGTCCCAGGCTAGAAAGGAAGAGAAACCTGCAGACCAGTATTCCCCATTAACACTCTAGATTACTGGACACTGCCATCTCCAAGCCCCATTCCAACCCCAAACCCTTTCATCACACTGCAACTTGAGTGGTTCACTGAGATAGAATTTGCCAGCCACTATTAGATAAAGAGAACCTTCATCAGTAACTGTTGGAAGCAGATGCAGAGATCCATAGGTAACCACTGGGGCAAACTTCCAGTCCAGCTGAAGAGAGGGAGGAGAGATTATACAAGCAAAGTGGTCAGATCATCATAAGAAAACCCACAGAGACAGTTGACTTGCGCTATTGGGAACTCACTAACTTTGAAATGACAGCTGAAGAGACTACATGACTGAACAAAGACCTTAGACTATGGATGACAATCAAATAAAATTGGAAGATTGTGGGGCTTCTGGAAGTGAGAACAGAACTTATATCTGGTGCATAAACTGGCTTCATGGAGTCCATTCCCTACAGAGCAAAACCTTACTCAACCTTGATACTAGCAGAGGGGTTTGGTCCTTCCTCAACTGTATATCCCAAACTGCATGAACTCACTCTAGGAGACCTTGCCCTCTCTGAGGAATGGATGGGAGTATAGGGTGGGGAGAGCTGTGGGAGGACTGGAAAGAGGGGACGGAGGGAAAACAGTGGTAGGTATGCTTTACAATTTTTAAAGGAAATAAATGAGGAAAAATAAAAAAATAAATAAAAATTTTTAAAAAGAAATAGAGAAAAGCAAAGCAAAGAAAAAGCCAAGTAAAGGTGAAAATTACACAGAGCGTGGATACTGTATGTTATTATGCAATTTTTTAGTTTTTTGGTTACTGAGGAAGAACAAAAGCTGCTAAAAAATTATTATAAATGCTGATAGATTAAACTAACCTATATATTTTAAAAGAACTTTGACTTCAGAACTTGAGTCAAAAGATACATTACTTCGAATAAGAGGCTTTCTTTCTATTTCCACAGAAAAAAGATTGGCTGTAGATTCACAAGGTTTGTTTGAGAATGAGCCCCCTGGAAATCTATGGTGGTAATGGATCGTACAGATGATCTAATGTTTCAGAGCATCTCTGATGCAGTTTCCTCTGAGTTTTGTATTTAGAACAGCTTTAAAGAGCCTGGTTGAAGTTACCTAGCTTCAGTGATTACCCACTAAAGACTTGTCCATAATCCTAAATTTTCTTTGGACACCTATAAAATTATGAGGGCCCCAATTAGCAAGAAGTAATCTAGAGAACCATGCCCACTTTCCAACAAAAAGCAGATTATGGTTCTCTGCCTTTGTGTAAAGTGTTAGGTACAAGCTGTTATGAAAAGAGATCAGAAATAAAGCTAAATAAAGGAGATGTCTTGTCATTTTACAGGAAGGAGACTCTGTTGAGGAAATGCCTCCATGAGATCCAGTTGTAAGGCACTTTTCTAATTAATGATCAATGGAAGAAAGTCTAGTCCATGGTAGGTGGTTCCATTTCTGGGCTGCTGGTCTTGGGTTCTATAAGAAAGCAGGCAGAGCATACCAGTAAGTAGCACTTCCATGGCCTCTACATCAGCTGTTACCAGGTATTAACAATTTATTAGAGATGTAATCAGTAAAAAAGAAAAAAAATGGTGCTAGAGGCTGCAATTTTGTTCAAATGACATAGCCCTTTGCCATGAAAATTTTTCTTAGCCTTGTAAGGTCTCATTTATTAGCTGTTGATACTAGTGTCTGTGCTAATATCATACTAATCAGAAACTATTTACTTGTGCCAATGAGCTCAAGAGAATACCACACTTTCTTTCTGTCTGATTCAGTATATCTGGTTTTATGTTGAGTTCTTTGATTATTAAATATAAATACTTTATATTTAATAATTGATCACTTGGGCTTCAGTTGTATGCAGGGTAATAAGTATGTATCTATTTTATTCTTCTACAAAGAATCATTTTTTTTGACTAGGTGTAAATGAGTTGTCTCAATAGAGGCATCAGTAAATAAGGAAGAATCAAAATGTAAGGGACCAGTTACATACATGTGAAAATATGGTAGATGAAGAACAGAAAAAAATGGAAATGAAAAAAATTTAATAAATATTATTTATAAAAATATAAAATAAGAAAAAGATGAGAAATAACTGATTTAATATAACTTAACTTTCAGTCATTAAGTGTAAAATCATTTTTAAATGCAACTTTATTTAAGAAAATAGAGTTTTACAACATACATGATATAAAATTTCTATGAATTCACTACATGTTCACAAATTGGTTATTTATACATATGTTACTATTATCATATGGAGAGTAAATTTAACAACATCAAATTGTCACTTATGACATTGCCATTATGATTCTATGAATAGTCCTTTTTCTTATAAACTCAGTTGCTTTCCAGAAATTATTTTAGCAAATTTCCTATTTACATTGGAATCTTTTTATCATCTTATCAATTGAGGAAATGTAAGGCAAATTAACTTTTTAAAAATTTGATCTTACTCAAGACATAATGGCAAAGATCAACAAAAGAACTGTAAACAAATGCTGAGAGGAGGGGCAGTTAGAAGCCTCATTGTTGGTGAGATTGCACACTGGTATAGGCAGAAGGCATATCAGTAGGGAGAATTCTCAAAAAAAAAAAATATATATATATATAAACCTATGGCCCAGCCCTATCGCATCTTTCTATATAGGCCCAAAGACCTCAACATCCTACTTTCAGATACTTGCTCAGCTATGTTCATTGCTGCTCTATACATAATAGCTAGGAAATAGAATCAACTCAACAACTCAAATAGATAACAAAAATGTGGTACATATACACTGTGGAATATTATTCAGGTATAAAGAAAAACCATGGGCCATGCCAGTAATTAGATAGAAAAATAAAAAAAAAAAAATCATACTGAGAGAAGTACCATAGACACAGAATAACAAATGTCATTGGAGGCTTCTAGCTTTAGGTCATAAGATTTTAATACATAAGATGCAATTCCTGGAAAAAACAGAGACCACTGGTATTGTGATTGTGGGACAATACTGAGGACAATAGTAGGATACATATAAACTGATGGGAAAAAGAGAAAAGGAGAACTCAAAATAGAAATGTCAGACGATATAAATACAGGACAAGATTAGATATGGTTAAATAAAAATAAGGGTGTCTGAAAAATTCTAAAGGGATTATACTACTAACTATTTATGTAAAAATATAAAACACAAATTTGTGTATAAGCACACATACACAGCTAAATGAAATTTCCTCACATGAGCTGACAATGTCATCTCCAAGACACAAAGTGCACCTTCAAAAACACCCTACAGCAGGCATAAGAAGCCCTCCTTGGCTTAGTTGATTAAAGTTTTCCAAGAACATTTCAAACATGCACAATATTTTCCATCATAGGTTTTAGGTTAAGTCCCTATTGCTCAAACAGGGCTTAGAAACTCCTAAATAGAACTAATACAAATACATTCTCCCTGAGTATAGGTTAATTGTATCAGAAGGTAACATGTAAGCTTGCTAAAAAGGTAAGTAACCAATAGTCCTATTAGCTATAAAGTCTTGGAACCATAATGACAAATGTGGAACCATAACCCTAACAGTACTGGTATATATACCTGTACAGTAACCTACAAACCTCTAAGTAGACTTAATACCTGCTCAGCAAATGACAATTCATGCCTGGTATCAGAAACCTAACCAAATAACCAGTCTTTGAGGTTATTCATCTAGGAGGAAAACCTAAAATACCACATTGTAAAAACAAGCATAATTACAAACGAGATTTTAATATTGTTCACAAACCCACAGGTGAGAATGCTCCTGACTTCTCTCTCTCTTTCTCTCTCTCTCTCTCTCTCTCTCTCTCTCTCTCTCTCTCTCTCTCTCTCTCACACACACACACACACACACACACACACACACACACACACACACACACAATTTCTTTGCAACATATGGAGACTATTGCAGAAACCAAAGTCAATTATAATGGAGAACATTAAGAGTTTAGTCCCAATGAATATATCTAGATGACAATTGATTGTACCTAAGTTTCAAGGTACAATGTAATAAAGGGACCAGAAAGAGTGTAACAGCTAGGGAAAAGGGTGCTTGTTGTGAGGCTGAATCCTACAAATGTCAGAACTTATACCCATCAAATTACATAAACTTGATTATCAAAATATGAGCTAAAGAATAACAAGAAAATAGATATGTGAAAGTGTTAAGAGGAAAGACTATAGAACATCAACACAATGAACAATAACCAGACAGGAATTTGGAGAGTTTGAGAAGTAGCTTTCATAAAGAAGATCACCTATTTAGTGAAAATGATGAATTATAAAAACATAATACAATTAAGATTAAACACTGAGCTTTTTATATTTAGGAATATTTATGTATATGCATATAAATGATAACTAAAATGTCATAAATTTGAAAGAGAACAAGTGGGGGATATATTAGAGTTTTGGAGGGTAGAAAAGTGAGAACAAGTGCTATAAATTTAATCTCAGAAAATAAAAAAAAAACTTTGAAAATACCAAAACAAAGAACACCAAAATATTTGATTTCTGTTATTTATTGAAAAATTACATGGTAGGCATGAGCCCTATCTCAGGTGTGGTTGAAATATCTAGTGATTATCTATTGAAAAAAACACCTTTATTCTTTTCCAGGAGAATTAATTGCATAAAGCTTTTGGGTTAAGTAAAGGACTTTACATATAATTTTTGCTTCTCTTTTTTTGATTTTTTACTTATTTTTGACTAAAATCTCATTTTTTAGCCATGCATCCTCTTGTTCAAACTCCCTTCCCCCTCCTGCCCTTCCCAGTCACTCTCTGTTCTTCCCATCTCCTTATCTATTCCCCAGCACTCTTTTCTGGGTTTGTGGTACCTTGCACAGGAGGATATTCTCCAAATCCATTCATTTGCCTGCAAATTTTAATATATCATTTTTTCTTATTGCTGAGTAGTACTCAATTGTATAGATGTACCACAGTTTGTTAATCCGTTCTTCTGTTTATGGGCATATAGGTTGTTTCCAGGTTCTTGCTATTATGAATAATGCTGCTATGGACATAGTTGAGCTAATGCTTTTGGGATGTGAGTGTGCCCTCTTGAGGGTATATGCCTAAATGTGGTATTGCTGGTTCATTGTAGAGATTGATTCCCAGTTTTCTGAGGAACCGTCATACTGCATTTCAGAGTGGCTGAACAAGTTTACACTCCCACCAACAATGGAGGAGAATTCCCCTCACTCCACATCCTCTCCAGCATTGTCTGTCATCTGTGTTGTTTTTTTCCCTTCTTTATTTTGTATTTATCAAAAAAAAAAAAACACAGTAAAAAGAATTTAAAATGTGGAAGAGTTAACAATAACTATACAGAGGATAAGAATGATAAGCATGGCTTATCAAGGGAAGAAATACAAATAAGATTGCTACACGTATATTTTCTTTGTGTTCATCTGTGTTTTTGATCGTAGCCATTCTGACAGGTGTAAAGTGGTATCTCAAAGTTGTTTTGATTTGCTTTTCTCTGATGGTTAAAGATATTGAACATGTTTTCAAGTGCCTTTCAGCCATTTGTAATTTTTCTGCTGAGAATTCCCTTTTTAGTTCTGAACCCCATTTTGTGATTGGGCTATTTAAGGGTTTTGAGCTCTATTTACTTGCGTTCTCTATATATTTTAGAAATCAATCCCTTGTCACTTGTATGGTTGGTAAAAATCTTTTCTGATTTTGTAGGCTGTTTTGTCTTATTGACTGTATCCTTGGCCTTACAGAAGCTTCTCAGTTTCAGGAGGCCCCACTTATTGATGTTGTTCTTAGTGTCTGTTCTACTGGTATTACATTTAGGAATTGGTCACCTGTGCCAATGCATTGGAGGGTACCTCCCATTTTCTTTTCCATGAAGTTCAGTGTGGCTGGGTTTATGTTGAGGTCTTTGATCCTCTTGGATTTGAGTTTTGTGTGAGGTGGTGATAGGTTTGTATCTATTTTCATTTTTCTATACACTACCATCCAGTTATACCAACACTATTGGTTGAAGATACTGTCTTTTTTCCATTAAATATTTTTGGTCTCTTTGTCAAAAATCAGGTGTTTATAGGTTTGTGGGTGAATGTTGGGGTCTTCAATTTGATTGCATTGATCCACAAGTCTGTTTTTATGCCAGTACCAAGCTGTTTTTATTACTGTGGCTCTATAGTGTAATTTAAAGTAGCAGATGGTGATGCCTCCTGAGGTTCTTTTGCTGAGCAAAATTGTTTTGACAATCTTGCCTTTCCTGTTATTCAAAATCAAATTGAGTATTGTCCTTTCAAGGTCTGTAAAAAGTTGTGTTGAGATTTAGATGGGAATTGTATTGAATCTGAAGATTGCTTTTGGTAAGATTTCCATTTTCAGTGTGTTGATCCTACCTGTCCAGGAGAATGAGAGATCTTTCCATTTTCTGATATCTTCTTCTCTTTCTTTCTTAAGAGATTTAAAGTTTTTGTCAAACTTTTCCTATATATGCATTTCATAGGAAATCAATATAATCTCATATACATTTTAATATCATGGTTTTGGAATATAAAATTAATGAGAAACCATAAAAGTATTAGCATTTAGTACTGAATACATTTAAGATGAATTCACTCATGTATCGTAGAAAATTTTAGTTATTTCTTGACAAATAAGTTTCCAGGCAAGCTGAAGCTTCCTATGGGTAACAAAATTCCCTGGGAATGTGACAGCTTTGGACTAAAAGGAGAAAATACGTTACATTTAATTAATTTGTTGAATATTCTATATGCAACATGAGTATACAAAAACATAAAATGTTGGGCATGGTGTTGCACTCTTTTAATCCTAGCAGTTAAAAGGCAGAAGCAGGCAAAAACTCTAGGAGTTCAAAGCCAGTCTGGTCTACATATGAGTTTTATTCATGATTGTGGAGTCTATGTTAAAAAAAATAGAAGCATATATAATATAAAATATATATAAATTGTATTATCCATTGATATATAATGATGATTTTTATTGTAATTTTTCACATAAATAGACAAAGTTAAGATTATTAAATTCAGAAGGAGAATCAATTAGTCTTCTCCAAGGATAAGCATGTACTAAGCTACCAAATTCAAATATATTAAGCCTGAAACACACACACATACGTATTCACATATATACATATTTATTCAACCCTAAATAAACTCAACAGTTAGTATTTATAAATCTATGTTATGCATATGTGTATGTATGTATAAATATAATAATTAGAAAACACGAGAACATGCAGTTGAGAAAAAGTGAGAAATACAGGAGGAAATAACAGAAACAGACAAGAAATGAAATGTTACATATACAAACTCCTCAAAAAAAGTTCAAATGAATTTTAAGGGAAAAATTGAGCACTAAGCTTATAAAATATATTGAAATTCATTAACCTTTTTAAACAAATTACAACTTTGCTTTCTCTAGAAGCTCTCCTCTGTTGTGGTGGTCTATATGTAGTTGGTCCCCTTAAGCTCATAAGTAGTTATAGGAGGTGTATCCTTATTGAAGTAGGTACAGTTTTTTTGACGAAATTGTGTCACTGTGGGGGTGGGCTTTGAGGACTCATATGCTCAAGATAATACCTAATATTTCAGCTCACTTCCTGCTGCTTGTGGGACCTAGATATAACTTATGCTTCACACTTAGCTTCTGCTCCAACATAATGCCTGCCTGCACACTGCGATATCCTGAAATGATGATTATATACTAAACTTCTAAAACTGTCAGGCATCAAAAACAGGTTTTCCTTTATAGAAGATGCCACATTCATAATGACTCTTCAGAAAAAAAAAATCCTAACAAAAACACCTATAAATAGCAAGAGATGTGTGCTCATTATATGAACACTTTAGGTAATATTATTTCCCTTTGGTTTATGCTGTAACATGGGATTTCAAGAGAGGCAGTCACATCATTTTTTTTAGAAAATATGGTTTTTAATATTTTCTTCTCTTAGCATTTATAACGTACTTCACTTAGGCAATCACAGAATCCTTTTTTTCCAATACCACAAACTGTATTACAAATGAAATCTGGTACTGCTGCTTATCAAATACACAAGACACTCCCTGTTTTCCATAAAACCACTTTATATGTTAACTTGTTCCCAAAACCCTTTTTTTTTTTTTTCTTTTTGGCCTGGTTTAAGAAAATGTTGTTAAAAATATTTACAGCATTTTCTTCTATTAGATGAACACTCTTAGAAACAGAAAAAGGAAACTTTAAGGAACAGACCATGTAAAGCACAAGACAATGTTAGAGGCTTCTAGCTGTGCTATTCCCCTCAAATACAGCACTGAAAAAATTATTTTTTGTGGATTTGTGTACATTACTTTTCTTAACTTCTTATGTGTAAAAAGTGTTTTTATCTATGTCTCACCTTGCTCCCCCTCCTTTCCGTCCTCCCAACCCCTCCCAGTCAATCTTCAGCCTCCCTATCCCCATATCCTTCCCCAATAGGTCAAGGAGTCCCAAGATAGGTCAGCTCAGCTTGGCACATCCACTTCATGCAAGGCTGATTTCCCCATCCTCGTATCAGGACTGTGTTGGTTGTTTCTCTGAAGGGAATGGTCTTGGCGAATTCTAAATGTCTATTCCTTCTAGAATTTTATGACTTGACTAAAATTTCCTACAGGCATGATATAAAAAAATCCAATATTAAAATGTAATGAAATGATCCTGCAATTCTTAGACTTCAGGCTTTACCTATACCTAAGTTCTGGGGTCTCACAATGTCATTTAAGGACTCATTTTCTCTTGAATTATTTAGATATTTTTTCTCCTTATTTCAAATGTACATTATATATATGTGTATATATATATATATTTATTATTTGGTGATTTTACATCATGCACCCCATCAAACTTACTTACCAGTCTTCTCAGATTCATATTCACACTTATGATCTCCCCATTTACAAAACCGCTCATTCATGCTGCTCTTTATTTAGTGGAGCATAATTAAACTCCCTGTGGCCAGATCCTTAAAGAAAACAAATCTTTCTTCACTCACACCAGTGCCAGACACAATTAATGCAAATGTGAGACACTGCATCATTTAGCTATGTTATAGCCTTGAGCTCTTGTATACAATGACATCTTTTTCTTTTCTTTTTCTTTTTTTTTTTTTAAGACCACTAATGGGCGAGTACATCCCCTGCTTCTTTTTCTGGGATTGTGATACCTTGCTTAGGAGGACATTCTCCAAATCCATTCATTTGTCTGCAAATTTTAGGGTATCATTTTTTTCTTACTGCTGAGCAGTACTCCATTGTTTAGATGTACCACAGTTTTCTAATCGATTCTTCAGTTTTATTTAGTAAGACAATTTTGCCCCCTTCAATAGTTTTAAAAATCAGTAAAATTTTGAAAATATACAGCTAATCTGGCTGTAACTTTTACAAATCAATGATAATTAATCAATTCATAGTGAAAGTATCATCTCAAAAGCACAGTTTTCTCCTACAGTTAATGCATTCTATACAAAATGATGGCATCTTGTTCAAAATAATGCTAACTAATAAAATCCTTTTCTAAGTAAATAGTGTCTTCTTCATATCTTAGATTAGATTTCTAAGTGTAATGACTGATTTGTTTGTGTGAGTTTGTCTGAGTGTTTGTGTACCTATGTGAATAGTTTATGTGATGATATATTCCATATTTTATAAAATTTGTCTAGAATATCAGAGGACAGAATTACCTACAGCCAAGACATGCAAGTCAGAGAGTGGTAACCATACTCTTAATCCCATCACTAGAGAGACACTGATATCTGTCTGTATCTCTGTATTTCAAGGCATAAAAGCTAAGCAGTGGTGGCACAAAAAGTTAGTCCCAACACTTTGGAGGCAGAGACAAGAGGATCTATTTAAGTTTGAGGCCAACCTGGTCTACAAAGAAAGTTTCAAGACAGCTAGGACTGTTACACAGAAAACTGTGTCTTGAAAAAAAAATCCTGCAGAGATGGCTCTATCCTCTAATATAACAGACTATTTTTATTAATTATATATCAACGCACGTATATACATGTATATACAAATGAAGGATGAATGATGTATGTTCCTGTCCACACACATTCTTAGATAAAGAAACATTCTGACTTTGAAATTTTATTGTTCTCTACCTCATTTCCTTAATACTAAGTCTCCACTGAACCTTGACCTCACTGGTTTCAGTAAGAACATTTTAACTCTAGAATATCTCATGTCAGCAATATTTTGTTAAAGTGCATTACCTTGTCTGATTTTGGTGTAGTTGTTGAGAATTGTCAATATCTGAAGTTTGCATAAAAAATGCTGTTATGCAATGATCTATTTCCTAAGCACTGGCATGATAGTATTTTAATATTCATCAGATACCACTATCAATCTCTTGCACATTTTCCTAATAGAATTTTTCATTTCCTTATTTCTGAAAGTGTAAACCATAGGATTCAAAAGTGGTGTCATGATGGTAGCAAATACAAGTGCATTTTTCTCAGAGGAGAAAGCAGATGTAGGTCGTGCGTATATTAATATGCATGAAACAAAAAACAAAAGCACAACAGTAATGTGGGATCCACAGGTGGAGAGAGCTTTTAGTCGTCCTTCAGAGTTGTGAGCTCTCAGAGAGAACAATATGACACCATATGAAACAAGCAAAATAGAGAAAATAATGATGCAGATAGACCCACTGTTAGCAAACACCAAAATGACAAATATGTGTGTGTCAGTACAGGCAAGCTTCAGTAATGGGAACAAGTCACACATGAAATGGTCAATGACATTAGGTCCACAGAAGGGCAGCTGCAAAGTGAAGGTAATTTGTATGATAGAATGCAAGAAGCCTCCTGTCCAGGATATTGCCACCAAAATGACACAAAGCCTCCGGGTCATAATGGCAGTGTAGTGCAAGGGCTTGCAAATGGCCACATAGCGGTCATAGGCCATGGCTGACAGGACAATCACTTCTATTCCAGTAAAGAAGTGGACAGCAAATAGTTGTGTCATGCAGCATTCAAAAGAAATGGTCTTCTTCTCATAAAAGAAGTCTATAATCATCTTGGGTGTGACAGTAGAAGAAGTACATGCATCCAGTAAGGACAGGAATATCAAGAAGAAGTACATGGGGGAGGCAAGCAGTGCAGGACTGTATATAATAGTCACCACAATTATCATGTTGCCCCAAATGGTTGCAAGGTAGATCAACAAAAATACAACAAACAATATTTTCTCAACTTTTGAGTTCTGGAAAAGTCCAAGGAGTATGAACTCAGTGACAACGCTCTGGTTATGCATTATTCTCAAGAAGATGCTGTAGTAAGTCTGTTTTTGTATATCTGAAATTATGAGAAAAGGATATCTCATTCAAGTGTAAATTTTTGCTTCTCTTGATTGTTTTGACCATAAGAAAAGAATATTACTTTTTAAAATGTGTAGGTTCATAATATGTAGTATTATATTTGTGATGAACTTTAAAATACTTAAAATAACCACCTTTACAATATTGTAAATAAAAGCATCTACTTGTGTGAGAGGAGGGCAATGACCTTACTCTGAAAGGTCAGCTTTCATTATTTCTTGTGGAATTTTAAAAATGAAACTTTACCACGAATTCAAAAATATGCTAGATATAAATGAAAACAAGAAAGTAATTACTTATTTATTGAACAGTGCACTGCCTCATCTACCAATAGAAAGACCAAAATATATTTAAGGCATAATCACATATTCAGCATATATATATACACATATACATATATATAGTGTGTGAATACTGCAAATTCTATAAACAATTGTTTTTTATATCACTGATAAATATATTTTGTTCATTTGGCATATGAGAAAATGTTGCAAATTTCACTAAATTCATTATTTTAAAACCTAACACGAAATTTGTGAAAGGTGTCTAGTTTTTATACTTATTGAAATACTACAACAAAGACTTAGTCAGCAGCATGCTACAATGGTTTGTATATTTAAATTTTGTAGAATTATCATCAAAACCTTTATGATCAAAGAAAAGGTTCTAAATGCTATACCTGATTCGTTTGAGACTGAAGGTCTAGCATTCAAGAGGTCTCTGCAGATTCAACAGAGTAAAGAATGAGATTTTTCTCTTTTGTAAGAAGTTAATGAAATTGGTATTCTTTAAATATCTTTTACTCTCTGAAGATTAAAACATAGTCTTCCTTTGTACCTAGGCAAATGAGACATTTTGAGAAAGGCAATAGAGTCAATAATGAATTAGAAGGCCTAGGACAACCCAGTTTTGAATGAAAATTATTGACAACTCATAATTGTCATTATAGAAATAGAAAAAAAGAGAAATTCACCCACAGATTTAATTTATTGTTTTCCAAGTTAAATATTTGCTAGTATATATGCTTTTAAGTTTCTAAGAATTTAATGTCAAAGATATCATAACTTTTTACCTCCCCATTTCCAAGTATTAAGTGGTCAAATGTCAAAAATATAAAGCTGTTATTCTTAGTAGCATTTCTTTATAGTTGTAATTAATTCACAGGAAAACTCAACTGGGTCACCCCCAGTAAAGAATTCCAAACCCAAAATGTGTCTATATCTTTTCCTTATATTCATATGTGATAACATATACATATATATGCATGTATATATTATCATATAAGAATATATATATTTATGAGTATATATTTGCATGCCCTCATGTCTTCTGTTACAAATATCTGTGTATGTAAGAAAAATATGTTTGCTCTGAGAAGAAAAATGAGATGTTTAAATGACTAAAGTAGTCATGACTTCACACTTATAAGTATATTGTGTCATAATGATTGTTTGTTTATTTTATAACAGCCATTTACATGATTTCCTGAGGCCAGTTCCTCACTAGCCCAGGCTGGACTAGGAGGACGCTTATCCTAAGATGGCTTTAAATATCATCTCTTCTCTCTCTAGATGCTGTCATTCAAGCTTGTGTCACCACACAAGCCAAATTCATATCTTTATCAACATAATCTACAGATAAACATGCCAAAAATTTGAATATTGAATATTATTTAAATAGTGACTACAAACATACATTGATGATAATTGAATGAACAAAAGGAAAAATGTCAGTTTAACATCTATTTTAGGGGCTAGAGAGATGTCTCAATAGTTAAGAGCACTTATGGTTCACCCAGGGGACTTGAATTTATTTCCCAGATCCCAAGTCAGGCCTAATAGCCTTCTGTAACTGTAATCACACTCAGTTCCTTCCTCTATCTGTTGTGGACTCCTACAGAAAAGTGGTGTGTATCAAACAAATTATCCAGAATACCCATAAGTAACAATAAAATAAATCCCATTTCTAAAATATACCAATTATTATGTATTGATCTACCAAAAATAATTTGAAAAATAAATCATCAAGAGATTAGAAGCCCAAACAATGTTGATATTCTTCTTTAGGAATTTCAGCTAAAATTATATTCTAAAATAAAGAAAGAAAGAAATTCATAGTAGAGTGTAATACAGTTCCAATATTACTGAAAAGAAAAATCTTAAAAATCACAGCTATGTAATTAAGACTGTTATAAACTAAAATAAAATGCTAATGTTATAGATAATACATTAAATAAAGCATTAATAATATGAAAATCTAAAGTTTTTTAATAGTAAATTAATTTTTGAATGGAAGAAATATCCACTGAATAGGTATCTATAGGTATTTAAATATGATATAAGGAAACATAAAATTATAATTTGTTAATAACAGTTTGTTTTTATAAACCAAATGTTTAAAATTAAACACCAAAATTAATCCTAATAAATTATATATATATATGTTTAATTTTTATAAAGGACTCTAAGGTTTTCAGAACTTTCACTGGCAAAACTGAAATCAATAGAGTAACCACACCATTCGGAAGTAATAATTTTTCTTTTAAAAATTAATTATTTTATTTTTGATTATAGTTCAATTATATAATTTCCCTCATCAATTTCTTCCATCCATAGTATTACATATACCCATGCTTTCTGCATTTCAAATTATTTTTTGTATTATATTTTGATGCTTTTATATATATATATATATATGTGTGTGTATATGTGTACATGTATAAAAGTATAATGCTAAATAAAATTTCTCTGTCAATTTAATGTTAGTTTTGTTTTTAAAATAGTATAAACCTACAATAAACATCAATAACATAAGTTTAATTGTTTAACATTTTCATTTGCTCTTTGACTTCTAATTCCATATTCTTATATAGGAACCAACTAATTTTCTCAATATTTCTTTCCAAGAACTTCATTTCTTCTTTTTGTAACTACCATGAGGTGTAAAAATTTAGTCTTTATTTCTGGTCTTGCTCAGAGTACTTCATCCATAACTGTGGTCACTGAGCCGTGTTCTGAAGTTGTGAACCTGAGAAGTGTGTTTCCATTTGTCCCGTTGTTCACATTGCCCATTATTAGTTTCCCATGTTTTTTAACCACAGAGTTTATGTGGTTAAAAAAAATTAATGGCAGCATTAATCTATAAGAAGTTAATGAAAAGTCTTTCTTAACTGTAAGCTTATATAAAACATTCAGTACTATCAGTTGAATTAGAAAAAGTGTCATTTAAAATAGTTGTATTTTAATAGATTTCAAATAACCTTGATTTTTATCACAAAATTATGAATTTAAAAGTTCCTTTAAAATTGTCTATATGTTAGAATTGTATAATCCAACATATTTTTACCTAAGATTTTTATCTAGCAGTAAAAATTTTATTTCTGTGTACCTAAGAAAACTTCTGTCTGGCACTCACTGGGAAACACAATCTCTTGAGATTATGAACACTTTACTCTCTGTACCTTTTAGAAAATGTCTCAGGTTTGCTTTTCTTACTGTTTCTGACATGTAGAAATAACTTTACTGACCCTTCTGTTTCCTGCCTTGCTGAGGAAATTCTCAAATTTCTCTTGTGCTGTCTTGGTGATTCTGTTTATTTGAAGAAAGAGCCAGTAACAACTATAAGAACAGAAGAGGTTTAGATCTTCAGTTGAATTTTCCAAACAGTTCAGAGGCAGTCTCTACCACATAAACTAAAATGGACATTCTTAACCAGCAGACTCCTCATTGACTTAAGGCACTCTTTCTGAATCAGTGTCGTTGTCTGTACCTCACCTAGTGTGCAGTTATGGAAAGAGTACATCTTATATTCTTTATCAACAGCTATGCAGTATAGAAAACACTCCAATTAACCCAGCCCCTGTGTTATCATTCTTTAGAAAACTTCAAAAATACTATTTCTAATCAATGATATCTAAACAGCAAGAACACCTGTGTTCCTTACTGAAAATGTTTATTAAACAAAACAAAACAAAACAAAATGGTAGTGAAGGGATAATAGAAAAAAAAAAACACTTGTGTGATTTTTTTGTTACTTGCTTACAACTTCTAGAGGACAAATTGAAGATGTGTTTCATTTCATTAAACTTAAAGAAGCAGATGTTTAAGGGGAGAGGAAAGAGAAAGAAAGAAAGGAAGGAAGGAAGGAAGGAAGGAAGGAAGGAAGGAAGGAAGAAAGAAAGAAAGACAGGAAAAAGTCTTCATTCTGACAACTGAGTTCTGTTCATCTGAGCAATTTCTAGTTGACAAGAACCAGTCTCTATGCTAAATATATCATTTTAATCACTGAAGTCTTGATTACCCATAATCAAAATAGTCATCTGAATGATGAGTTTGAACAAACACCAGAGTGCATACCTATGCAATAAAATGTTCACTGTTTGCCTTAGACATAGTATCCTCACAAATAGTATCCACACTTAGAGCACTCCATCATAATTTAAAGTCATCCCTTACATTGTTGAAATGTACCTTAAATAGATGACCAAGAATTGCTTCTTGAAAAATATCTGAAGTTAGGTATCACCGAAGCCTTATGAATAATTCCATTCAGTGGTGAAAAAATTCTGTTTGTATCCAACTCCCCTGTATATCTGAAAAAAATTAGTGACTCTGGAAATTAATGCAAAGCATGTTAACATTTTTTCTTGTACCCTGCCATCAGCATTTTCTTAGGTTGAAAGAAAAATGAAGAAAGCAAGGCTTCTTCCTATATTATCACTGGATTTATAGATGTTTCTTTGAGATGTCATCAGCCAAGGAGACTGATTCTTATTCCCCAGGGGTTTGAAGATATTTTTCTGCTTGAATTTATGGCACAATGTTTGTGCTTTAACACTTGTTTGAATAATTAAAGCACACATTTATTCATGTGGTTAGGAAAAACTTAATTTTTCCAAAAGGATGTTCTTATAAATTTTTCTAATTGTTTAAATCTGCCACTAGAGAGAGACTTTTATGTTTTCTGTCTTTTTTATTCAATGTTCTTTTTTTAAATAGGAATTTTAAATGTCCATGGATGCTGTTTCCTTTTAATGATCAGGTTCCTATTAGATAATGATTTTGTTTCAATTGTGTTGATCTCAGCTGTAAATTTGATTATGTCCTGCCATCTATTCCTTCTAGGTGAGTTTGCTTCTAATTGTCCTAGGACCCTCAGCTGTGCTGATAGTTCTCTTGTATGGGATTTCTCTAGTCTTTTCATGTAGTCATCTAAAGCTATGAATTTTCCCCTTTAGAATGCTTTCATTGTATCCCATAAGTTTGGGTGTGTAGTGGATTCTTTTTTTGTTCAATTCTAGAAAGTCTTTGATTTCTTCCTTATTTTCTTCCTTGACCAAGAGGTGGTTCAGTTGAGTGCTATTTAGTTTCCATGAGTTGTTAGGCTTTCTGTGATTCTTGATGTTGTTGAACTCTAACTTTAGACCCTGGTGATCTGAAATGGTACAAGTCGTTATACACATTTTTTGGTACCTGTTGATATGTGCTTTATGACCTAGTATGTGGTCAGTTTTACAGAAAGTTCCATGTGGTGCTGAGAAATATACATATTCTTTTTGTTTGGGTGGAGGGTTCGGTATATATCTACTAAGTCCATCAGGTTACTGTTTGGTTATTCCCATAAGCTCTGTGCCATCATTGTCCCATTATATCTTGAAACAATTATAAATCAAAGGTTTTGTGACTGGCTTGGTATTTACGTTTTGCTTTTGGTAGTGTACAGAAAACCTGCCTGTACCAAAGGCCTTGGAACTTAAGAATAAAGGTTCTAAGTAAGTGCCAGCTTTTCTTCTGTATGCTCAATGAGTTGTGGAGATGTCTTTAGCAATGTGCCTTGATAGCAGTTCACAGAGAGCAAACTATTTGCTTAGCAACAGCCAAGGTTATTTAGAACTTCCATGGAATATTTTTGTACAACTACTCAATTAGATGTCACCCAATAACAGTACTTGAAGCTTCATTTGTTGACAATAAATATCCAGTTGGGCCTCTGTTAGTCCATTATTTGGGAATTTTATTTATAATACTTTCATATGTGTATATATTTTAGAAAGTTTCTACATTCAAATATCCCTTGATTTTAGTTCTTTTGTCATGTATTCCTTCATTTTGCCACTTATCTTTCTATTTCCATAATACTTCTATAATTATTTATTTTTCTTTCCTAATAAGATATGTATATATATTTTAGTTCTTTATACATATACATATACTCTATGTTTCTATGGATAATATGAAATCTTGGTTATCAATAACTCAATAGTTAATATCTGCATGTAGGCAAAGATATGTCATATTTTATTCCTGGGTCTGAAACACCTCACTCACTGTGATTTTTATTTCCATCCTTATGCCTTCACACATCTTTATAATATTTTTTATTAGCTGAGTATTATTTGATTGGGTATATGTACCCCATTTTTTAATTCATTAAGTAGTGAATTGACATCATTTGTTTCCAATTTCTAACATTTAACTAAGCAGTGTTGGCATAGTTCTTTAATTCCAGCACTTGGAAAAATGAGAAAAAAATTCTCTGTGTTCAAGTCCTATCTCTTCATTAAGCAAAAACCAGGAAAATTAAGGATACAAAACGATACTCTTCTTGGATAACCAAAACATTAATCTGTTTACTATGATAAGAATAACAATAAATATGTCTAAGCAAGTGTCTTTGAAGATTGAAGAAACAAGAGTGGCAGAGTTGGATCTTGAGGTACAATAATGGTCATCCTGTGAAAACATCCAACTCATTTCTGTAGTGGCTATTCAAGTTGCATTTACACCAGCAATAGATGTGTGTTACTCTACTTTCTAGCCAATATGAGGTATTATTTGTTTTATTGGTCCTATGTAAAATGAAATCTCAAAATAGTTTTTATTTTTATTTCCCTGATGGCTAAAAATGATAAACCATTCCTTAAGTGTTTCAAGCTTATTGGGAATCTTGTATTAAGAATTTTATGTTTAGTTTTGTACCCCTGTAGTCAGAAGTTTTTGTCCCACCTGAAACTCTCAAATACTCAGCAACTGCTTTACAAATAATTGGCTGGAATGCTTAACATCATAGCAAGTGCTGGGCCAGTAGTATAGGCTTATTACTATCTAGCTCTTATATCTTAAATTAACTCAAATATTTATTTATGTTTAACCACATGGCTTGGTACCTTTTCTCAATGCAGCATTCTCACCTTGCCTCCTCTGAATCTGTCTGGAGTCTGCGTTTCAGCCTTTCCCTTTCCCAGAATTCTCCTAGTTTCATTGCCCTACCTCTACTTTCTGACTAGTAACTGACCAATCAGCATTTTATTAAACAAATCAAGTGACAAATATTTACAATGTACAAGAGCAAAGTCCTCCAGTATGCCTCATTTTCTAAATTTTGTTATTTGGTTGCTTGATATTTACTATACTGTCTGGTTTTTGTGTTAACTTGAGACACGGTGGAGTCATCATACTGGAAGGAGACTCAGTTGAGGAAATGCCTCCATGAGATATAGTTGTAAGGTACTTTGCCAACTGGTAATCAATGGGAGAGGGTCCATCCATGATGGTTCGTTCCATTCCTGGACTAGTGGTCTTGGCTTTTAAAAGAAATGAAGTAGATCAAGCCAGTAACTAGCACCACCATAGCCTCTGCATCAGCTGCTACCAGGTATTAACCATCTATTGGAGATGTACTCAGCAAAAAAGGAAAAAATAGTGCTGGAGGCTGCAACTTTGTTAAGATGATTCTGTCCTTTGCCATGAAAATTTTTCTTAGTATTTTGAGGTTTCATTCATTAGTTTCTTATAAAAGTGTCTGTGCTAATATCATTCTGTTTAGAAAGTCCACCTGTGTAAATGAGCTAAAGAGAATATCACACTTTCTGTTTGATTTGGTACACTTCATTTTATGTTAAGGATTTTGATTATTAAATATAAAATATATCACCACATTTGAACATTTGGACTTCAGTTGTGTGCAGGTTAATTAATGTGTGCCTATTTGTATTCTTCTAAAAATATTTTTTCCTTTGACCAGGTGTGAAGGAGTTATCTCAAAAAGTCATCAGTAAATGAGGAAGAAGCAGAAGCTGAGGAACCAATTACCTACATGTGAAAATATTTCAGATGAACAGAAAAAAATAAAAAATAAAAATGTAGTAAATATTGTTCATAAAAATTTAAAAGAATAAAATGACAAATAACTGATTGAATATAACTTAATCTTCAGACATTACATGTTCAATTATTTTTAAATGCAACTTTATTTAAGAAAATAGTGTTTTACAACATACAAATTTCTATAAATTTACTACATGTTCACAAACTGATTTTTTATGCATGCTACTATTATCATTTAGAGAAGTAAATTTAGCAGCATCAAATTATCACTCATGTCATTGCCATTATGATTCTTTACAACCTTTTCTTGTAAACTCAGTTGCTTTTCCCACAGAAATCCTTTCAATAAATTTCCTTTATAATGAAATCTTTTTAGCATACCTATCAACTGGTGAAATGAAAAACAAATCAACTTTTCCAAAAATTTGATCTTACCTCAGACATAATGGCAACGATCAACAAATACTGAAAGGAGGGGCAGTGAAAACATCATTGTTGATGAGATTCTGCACTGATGTAGTCAGAAGGCAAACTAGTAGGAGAATCTCAAAACTCTAAAATAAATATACCCTATGGCCCAGCTCTATCGCATCTTGCCATATAGGCCCAAAGGCCTCAACATCGTACTCTCAGGTACTTACTCAGCCATGTTTATTACTGCTCTATACACAATAACAAGGAAGTAGAAACAACATCACAGCCCAGATAGACAATAAAAATGTGCTTCATATACACTGTGGAATATTATTCATGTGTAAAGAAAAGGAATACCATGTACCATGCCAGTAGTTAGATAGAGCTATAAAAATCATACTGTGAGAAGTACCATAGACACAGAATAACAAATGTCATTGGTAGCTTCTAGCTTCAAATCATAAGATTTAAATACATATTCTGGAATACCTGTAGAAAGAAGGAAAACAAACAAAGACCACTGGTATTATAGTTGTAGAACAATAGTGACCAGAATGGTGAAATACATATAAATTGATGGGAAAATGAAAAAGGACATCGCAAAATAGCTATGTCAAAAGGTATACAGGACAAGATGTATATGGTTAAATTACAATAAGGATATCTGAAAATTTCAAAAGGGATTGTAATAGTAGCTACTTATGTAAAATTAAAAAAACCACAAGTTTGTTTATAAGTACACATATAAAGTTTAAATAAAATTTTCTCACATGACCTGACAATGTCATCTCCAAGACACAAAGAGAATCTAAGAAAAACCCAACAGCAAGCATGAGAACCCCTCCTTGGATTAGTTGGAGTTGTCCAAGAAGGTCTCAAACATGCTTATTATTTTTATGCTTTCATTTCTCCCTATAGGCTTTAGGTAAGTCCCTATTACTAAAATAAGGTTTAGAAATACCTAAATGGATCTGACATAAATACCTTCTCCCTGAGTACTAGTTAATGATATCATAAAGTACCATGCAAGGTTGCAAAAGAGGCAAGTAACCAATATTTTTACTTAGCTATAAAGTCTAGGAAACATAATGACATGTATGACAATATAAACCTTAAGTAGAGTAGTGGTGTATATACCAGTGCAGTAACATACAAACCTTTAATTGGACTTAATACCTGCTCAACAAATGAAAACTTATGCCTGGTATCAAAAACCGAACCAAATATCCACTGTCTTTGAGGTTATTTATCTAGGAGAAAAACCTACATTAACACATTGCAAAGACAAGCATAATTACAAAGTAGATTTTATATTGTTCATAAACTCACATATAAGAGTATTCCTGACTCCTCACAGGAGAAAACTATCTTTGCAACATACAAAGACTGTTGCAGAAACCAAAGTCAATTAAAATGGAGAACATAAAGAATCTACTCTTAATGAATATCTAGATGACAATTATTGTACCTGAGTTTCAAGAAACAATGTAATAAAGGGGCCAGAAAGATTGTAACAGCCAGAGATAAGGAATATTTGCTGTGAAATTGTAAATCCTACTATTGTCAGAACTTACACCTATAAAAGTGCATAAACTCAAGTGTCAAAATAAGAACTAAAGAATAACAAGACAATAGCTAAGCCAAAGTGGTAAGAGGAAAGACCATGGATTCTCAGTCCAACACAATGAACTATAGCCAGAAAGGAATTTGTATGAGAAGTAGCTTTCCCAAAGATGATCACCTACATCTTACTTAGTAAAACACATGGATTATAAAAAATAATACAAGTAAAAGTAAACACTGATCTTCATATATTTAAAAATGTGTATGTATATGCATACATGCTTGTAACAATGATAACTAAAAAAGATGTCACAAATTTGAAAGAGAAAAACTGGGGGATATATTGGAGTGCAAGAACTAGACAAGGCTGTTTGCTCTCTGCTTCTCTACTCAATACAGTTGTCAAAATTTTAGCTAAAGCAATGAGAGAACAAAAGGAGAATAAGGGGATACAAATTGGAAAAGAAGAAGTGAAACTATCTCTATTGGCAGATGATATGATTGTATACATAAGTGACCAACAAAATTCTACCAGGGAAATTCGACAGCTGGTAAACACCTTCAGCAATGTAGCAGGATACAAGATTAACTGAAAGAAATCAGTAGCTTTTTTATACACTAAAGATAAAAGGGCTGAAAAAAGAAATAAGGGAAACATCATCCTATATAATACCTGCAAATATCATTAAATATCTTGGAGTAACTATAACCAAGGAAGTAACAGATCTATTTGACAAAAACTTTAAATCTCAGAAGAAAGATATTGGAGAGAATATCAGATATTAGAAAGATCTCTCATGTTCTAGGATAGGTAGGATCAAAATAGTTAAAATGGCAATCTTACCAAAAGCAGTCTACAGATTCAATGCAATTCCCATGAAAATCCTAACACAATTTTTTTTACAGGTCTTGAAAGAACAATACCAAATTTCATTTGTAATAACAGGAAAGCCAGGACTGCCAAAACAATTTTGCAAAACAAAAGTACCTCAGAAGGCATCACCATTTCTTGTTTCAAATTGTACAATGGAGCTACAGTAATAAAAGCAGTTTGGTACTGGCATAAAATCAGACTTGTGCATCAGTGAAATCAAATTGTAGACCCCAACATAAAACCACACACTTATGAACACATGTTTTTTGACTAAGAGGCCAAAAATATTCAAAAGAAAAAAGACAGTATCTTCAACAAATGGTGTTGGCATAACTGGATGGTAGAATGTAGACAAATGTAGATCCAAACCTATGACCTTTCACAAAACTCAAATAAAATGGATCAAAAGCCTCAATATAAATCCAGCTACATGGAACTTGATAGAAAAGAAGTCAGAAATACCCTCCAATGCATTGGCACAGGTGACCACTTTGTAAATATAACACCAGTAGCACAGACACTAAGAACAACAATCAATAAGTGGGACCTCCTGAAACTGTGAAGTTTCTGTAAGGCCAAGGTCACAGTCAATAAGACAAAATGACAACCTACAGAATAGGAAAATGTTTTATCAACCCTACAAGCAACAGAGGATTGATCTCTAAAATATATAGAGATCTCAAGAAACTAGAAACCAAATCCTTTAATAACCCAATGGAAAAATAATGTTCAGGACTGAAAAGAGAATTCTCAGCAGAAGAATTACAAATGGCTAAAAGGCACTTGAAAAAATGCTCAACATCTTTAGCCATCAAGGAAATTCAAAACAAAACAACTTTGAGATGCCACATTAACCCTGTTGGAATGCTAAGATTGAAAACACAAATGACAGCCTATGCTGGAGAGGATGCTGAGCAAGGGGAATACTTCTCCATTGTTAGTGGAAGTGTAAGCTTGTTCAGCCACTCTGGAATGCAGTATTGCAGTTTCTCAGAAAACTGAGAATCAATCTCCCCAAGCACACAGCAATACCACTTCTAGTTGTATACCCAAAAGACACAGAGTCACACTCCAGTGGCATTAGCTCAACTATGTTCATAGCACCATTATCTGTAATAGGAAGAATCTGTAAACTTCCTAGATGCTCCTCAACTGAAGAATGGATTAACAAACTGTGGTATATCTACACAATGAAGTACTACTCAGTAGTAAGAAAAAATGATATCCTAAAATTCACAGGCAAATGGATGGATTTGGAGAATACCTTCCTGAGCGAGATATTACAATCCCAGAAAGATAAGCAGGGGATGTACTCACTCATTAGTGGACTCTAAACAAAAAAATGGAAAGAATGCCCAAGCTTCAAACCACAACCACTGAACAGCTTGGGATCAGAAACACCTTGGACTGACATCTTGGATCCCAGTCTCCTTAGCGGAACACCTGACTCAGTCTTGATGTTGAGGGAAGAAGACTGGATTTGCCAGGAGTGGAGACTTAACTAATCAACATTGGGACCTTGGGACCACCTTAACCTGGGGGGAATGGGGCGATGTGGAGAAGAGAGAATGACCTGATGTGGGTGGAAGGGGAAGGGTCCTTGATTAAGGATGTACAAGGATAGAAAATGTGACTTCTTTATTCATAATAAAGAAAGGAAAAAGAAAGGAAAGAAAAGGAAAAGAAAATTATATGAGTTTATTAAGAGAGTATCTTAGCATATCAAATTTTTGGTGCACATTGAATTTATTATGATCCATAATTATTAGTTATATATTTTTTAAACAACTTGTAATTTTTTCATACATATACTTTCCATTGGAAATAAATATAATCTCATATACATTTTTAAATTATGACACTGGAATATAAAATTAAGGAGTAACCATCATAGTATTAACACTTAGTACTGAGTACATTTTAAGGTGAGTTTACTCATGTAATGGAGAAAATTTAGGTTAGTTCTTGACAAATAAGTTCCCAGACTCACTGGACCTTCTCATGGGTGATAAATTTTCATTGGATTGCTATAGTTTTAACTAAAAGGAGAAACTATGTTATATTTAACTAATTTGCTAGAGATTCTATATGAAACATAGGTATAATATGTTCTATAAGTATAATATATAATTCTATATGAAACATAAATATAAAATACTGGGTATGGTGGTACACTCTTTTAATCCTAGTAGTTAAGAGGCAAAAGTAGGCAAATCTCTCTGAGTTCAAAGCCAGCCTGTTCTACATAGTTAGTTTCAGACTGTGGAGTTTATGTAGAAAAACAAAAATAAAACAAGAATATGTAAATAAACAAAAATATATAAAATGCATTGACCATTGATACACATATTGATGATTTGGGAATGTAATTTTTCACATGAGTAGACAACATTAAAACCTGAAATATACACACACATACAAAAAAAAGCCTCATACATGCATATATATTCAACACTAAGTAATTCAACAGTTAGTATTTATAAATCTAAATGTTATACACATGTGTGTGTAAAAATAACAATTACAAAACACAAGGGCAGAGAAATACAGAAGGAAATGAAAGGAACAGGAAAAAGATGAAATAATACAATACAAACTCTTCCTCAATAAAAAGTCAAATAAATTTTAAAGAAAAATTGGACACAATATTCATAAGATAAATTGAAATTCATTAACCTTGTTAAACAAATTTCAACTTTGCTTTCTCTAGAAGCTCTTCTCTGTTGTGGTAGTTTATATGTAGTTGGTCCCCCTGAGCTCATAAGGAGTAGCAGTATTAGGAGTTGTGTCTTTATTGAAGTAGGTGCAGCATTTTTGAGGGAGTTGTGTCACTGTGGGGGTGGCCTTTGAGGACCCCTATGCTCAAGATAATGCTCAATGTCTCAGTTCACTTCCTACTGATTGTGGGACCTATGGGTAACTTATTCTTCACTCTTAACTCATTTTCTAGCACAATGTCTGTCTGCACCCAGTGATGTCCCACAATGATGATAATGTACTAAACCTGAAAACTGTCAGCCATCACAAATAAATCTTTTTCTTTATTGAAGATGCCACAGTTAAGGGGCTGGAGAGATGGCTCAGTGGTTAAGAGCACCGTCTGCTCTTCCAGAGGACCCGGGTTCGATTCCCAGCACCCACATGGCAGCTAACAACTGTCTGTAGTTCCAGTTCCAGGCAAAACACCAAGGCAAATAAATAAATAAAAGGTTTAAAAAAAAAAGATGCCACAGTTATAGTGACACTTCAGAGAAATAGAAACCCTAACTAAGACATCAGTAAATAGCAGGAGATATGTGTTTATTATATGCACATTTTAGGTAATCAGTATTTCCCTTTGGTTTATGCTGTAACATGGGATTTTTCTTTTTCAGGAAACAAGATCATAGAGCTTATTCAAGAGGGACAGTCACATCAATCCTTGGAAACTCTAATTTTCTAGTTGTTTTAGAATTTCATGATTTAACTCAATTTTTTCTGGGCATGAATAAACCCAATATTAAACCAGCATTAAAATGTAATCAAATGATCCTGCAATGCTTAGACTTTAGGCTTTATGTATACTTAAGTTCTGAGGTCTCACAATGTCATATAAGGACCAATTTTTTGTTGAATTGTTCAAATATTTTTCTTCTTCTTACTTCAAATATACACTTATTTATTAAGACAATTTTCCCTCTAATAGTTTCAAAACTCATTAAAGTTTTGAAAGTATAGAGCTAATCTGGCCTTAGTTTTTACATATCAATGATAATTAATGAATTCATAATAAAAGTATGACCTTAGAAACACATTTTTTCTACTGCAATTAATGCATCCTATACAAAATGATGGGATATTTTCAAAATAATACTTAATTAACAAAATATAAAATACATTTCTAAGTAAATAGTGACTTCTTTATATCGTACATTAGATTTCTAATTGTAATGACTTATGTGTGTGTGTGTGTTTGTATACCTATGTGAATAGTTTATGTAGTGATATATGGTATATTTAATAAAATTGTGTCAGAGGACAGAATCACGCATAGACAAACTATGTAAGTCAGAGAGTGGAGACCAAACTTTTAATCCCATCAGTAGACAGAGAGATTTGTCTGGATCTCTGTATTTTAAGGCCTAAAAGCCAGGAAGTACCAGCACACATAATTAGTCCCAACACTTGGGAGGCAAAGGCAGTAAGATCTCTGTGAATTTGAGACAATCCTGTTCCACAAAGCAAGTTTCAGGACAGCTAGGACTGTTACATAGAAAACCTTGTCTAAAAAAAACAAAATAAATAAAAAATCCTAGAGAGAAGGCTCTGTCCTCTGATATTCCAGATTATTTTTATTAATTATATGTCACCATATATATATAAATAAATACATATGTTCTTTTGTATACATACAAATAATAACTACATAAATAATACAGAATGCATTATATATATATATATATATGTATCCAAATAAAGATTGAATGGTGTATGTAGCTGTACACAAGCACACTTAGACAAAGAAAAACACTGACTCTGACCATGTATTATTGTCTACCTTATTTCCTTATACAAAGTCTCCACTGAACCTTGGCCTCACTGGTTTTGGTAAAAGCCTTTTGATTCTACAATATCTCATTTCATGAGGATTTTTGTTGAAGTGCATTACCATGCCTAAATTTGATGTGGTTGCTGACAATTGTTAATATCTAAAGTTCGTATAAAAATGGTATTATGCAATAGTCTATTTCTCAAGCATTGAAAGGGTAATATTTTAATATTCATTAGAGACCACTATCAATCTCTTGCACATTTTCCTAATATAATTCTTCATTTCCTTATTCCTGAAAGTGTAAACCATAGGATTCAGAAGTGGTGTCACGACAGTGCCAAATACAAGTGCATTTTTTTCAGAGGAGAAAGCAGATGTAGGCCTTGTATATATTAATATGCATGAAACAAAAAACAAAAGCACAACAGTAATGTGGGATCCACAGGTGGAGAGAGCTTTAAGTCGCCCTTCAGAGCTGTGGGCTCTTAGAGAAAACAATATGACACCATATGAGACAAGCAAAATAGAGAAGATAATGATGCAGAAAGACCCACTGTTAGCAAACACCAAAATGCCATAAATGTGTGTGTCAGTGCAGGCAAGCCTCAGTAATGGCAACAAGTCACACATGTAATTATCAATGACATTAGGTCCACAGAAGGGCAGCTGCAAAGTGAAGGTAATTTGTATAATAGAATGCAAGAAGCCTCCTGTCCAGGATATTGCCACCAAAATGACACAAAGCCTCCGGGTCATAATGGCAGTGTAGTGCAAGGGCTTGCAAATGGCCACATAGCGGTCATAGGCCATGGCTGACAGGACAATCACTTCTATCCCAGTGAAGAAATGGACAGCAAATAGTTGTGTCATGCAGCATTCAAAGGAAATGATCTTCCTCTCATTAAAGAAATCTATAATCATCTTGGGTGTGACAGAAGAAGAAGTACATGCATCCAGTAAGGACAGGAATATCAAGAAGAAGTACATGGGGGAGGCAAGCAGTGCAGGACTGTAGATGATGGTCACCACAATTATAATGTTGCCCCAAATAGTTGCAAGGTAGATCAACAAAAATACAACAAACAATATTTTCTCAACTTTTGAGTTCTGGGAAAGCCCAAGGAATATGAACTCAGTGACAACGCTCTGGTTATGCATTATTCTCAAGAACATGCTGCAGTAAAGTCTGTTTATGTAAATCTAAAATTATGAGAAAAGAATAGCTCACTCAAGTTTAAATAATCGCTATACAAGTTGTTGTTTCCTTCATTGCTTTGGCCATAAGAAAAGAATATTACTTTTCAAAATGTATACTTGCATAATGTCTAGTATTAAGTTTGGGATAAACTTTCAAATTCTTAAAATAGCCACATTTACAATATTGTAAATAAAGGCATCTACTTCTGTGAAAGGAGGGCAAAGACTTTTCTGTGAAGGGTCAGCTTTCATTACACCTTGTGGGATTCTTGATGGGAAACATTGGAATGAATTCTAATCTATGTTAGATATAAATGAAAACAAGAAAGGAAGTCCTCATTGATTGAACATGTACTGCCTCATTTACCAACAGAAGGAGCAAAATATATTTAAGGCACACTCCCGAATCATAGATTCAGCTTAAAATTAAAAAAAAATGTGAATACTGAAAATTCTATTGACAATCTTTTTTTATACCACCAGAAAAAATTTATTTTGTGCTGCACTCTCCATTAGGTATATGAGGAAATGTTGCAAATTTCACTAAATTTATTTTATAGCCTAACAAGAAATTTGTAAAACTTAACTTGTTTTTAGACTAACTATTGAAATACTATAAACAAAGTAATTGTTCCCTACTTAAAATTCTAGTAAAGTCTGTTACAGTGGTTTGTGTATTTTAATTTTGTAAAATTGTTATCAAAGATTTTAGGGTTGATCAAAGAAAAGTTGCTCAACCTGGTTCTTTTGAGACTGAAGGTCTAGCATCCAAGAGGTCTCAACAGATTCAAAGGGTGAAGAATGAGATTTTTTTCTTTTTGTAAAAAGTTTAGGAAATGGGTGGTTTTTAAATGACTTTTACTCTGCAAAGCATAAAGAATATTCTTCCTTTGTACCTAAGCAAATGCTATATCTTTAGAAAGGCAACAGAGTCAATGATGAAGAATTAGAAGCTCAAGAACTAATCAGTTATAAATGAAAATTATTGATAACACATACCCAAAGAAAGAGAAATTCAGCCATCAGTATAATTTATTATTTTACAAATTAATTATTTGACAACATACATGCTTTGAAATTCCTAAGAATTTATTGTCAAGGATGTCATAACTTCTTACCAGCCCATTTACAAGTATTAAATGGCCAAATGTGAAAAATGTAAAAATGTTACTCTTAGTAGCATTTCTCTCTAGTGATAGTTAACAAGAAAATTTAACTGGGTCACCTAAAGTAAATAATTGCAAACCCAATGTTGTCTGTATCTTTTCCTTACATTATTATGTGTTAATAAATACATGCATATATTACATATATATATGTACACATGGTTGTATGCATTGATGTCTACTGTTACAAATATCTGTGTGAGTGTGTGTGTGTGTGTGTGTGTGTGTGTGTGTGTGTGTAAGAAAAATATGTTTGCTCAGAGAAAAAAAATGAGATGTTTAAATGACTAAAGTATTCATGACTTCACATGTTTATAAATACATCATGTGATAAAGATAGTTTATTTATTTTACAAAAGCAATTTACATGATTTCCTAACGTCAGTTCCCCACTACCATATTTAATATGAACTTCTCTCAGTCACATGCTATAGACAAGGAAACAGTTAAACAAAACCTATAAAGTCATTAGATCAAGCAGTAATCATTTACCATAAATTAAAATGATGACTCACTACTTAGTTTAGAAGTTGTCCTTCAAAGATAAAACATAATTGACAAGGACGTTTAGTAAAAAGACAGCAAGGCATGGTCCCATGCATGAAATATCAGAATGAGCCTCTGCTTTTCACATAATGAAAATGCCAAAAAAAAAAAACAAAAAAAAAACCACGAAAACTTCTAACCTCTGATATGTGTTGTGATTCAAAACTTACCCTTCACTGTGCTGTAGATTTGGGTCACTTTATGTACCTGAAAGCCTTAGGTTCATTGGGTATGGATTTTATAGGTAGATATATCCTAAGTGTTTAGAGAAATGTCACAAAAATAAGGATGGAATGAGAAGCATAGTTGACAATGAGTGTTAAAAACAAGTTGTCACGTATAATCAGATTAAAGTATAAACACATTTAGTTGTAATTCCTGCTTACATGTGATCAAAATGAAAATTTACTTTTATAGATTTTAGTAAAGTATGACAGTTTTAATGCACAATACCTTCCCATGTTCTTTAAAATAATTCATACAAGTCAGCTACGCCTGTGTGAGCCTCCTTGTAAGAAAACAGAGAAATTCCAAAGAAAATATAAACCTATGGTAATTATAATATTAAGCAAATTTAGCTTTCGCTTTCTACTTATAATTAAAATACTGAATGCTTGTTTGTGGCAAACAAAATGACACAATTATTTGTTCAGTGTATCAAGTTCCAAATTTCATGCTAACACATACACTATGGAAATAAATATAGTATAGTCATGGTTTATAAGCATAAAGGTTATGATTCTAAGACATTGAACATATAATTTACTTAAACACAGGGTGCAATACAAATTTATTACTATAATATAAAAGATGTTACAGCTCAAAATTAAGCTAAATATAAACAAAATAGTTATGAATGGTTTCCCTTTTTCTCTAGTTTTGATTTTTTTATTTATTTTTGAATAAAGTCTCATTTTTTACCCATGTATCTCCTTGTACAAAGTTTTGCTGATGTTTATTTCACAATCTTGATAAAGGTATTCATAGTAAATCAGAGTATCTGAATCAAGTAAAACTATGTGAGTTATGTCCTGTAATATTTTATACTCTCATGTGATAACATGAAGTGAGACTAAACAAAATGTTAGGTAGTAAGAAAAGGAGCTCACACTGTTATCAAACAAGCAGGAGAAAGGCTGTCTGTAGAATAGCCATGTGCTGTTCAGGGACCAACCAGAATTCAGTGTTTGGATGCTCCAAAGAGAAAGGAGTAAGTCTCTTTTTTTAATGGTGACAGAAAGTGAAGGAGGGAAGAGTGATAAGGTCTGAGGCAGCCCAGACTGGATTCAAAGAGACTTATTGTTCGCCCAGGGGACTTGAATTTATTTCCCAGATCCCAAGTCAGGCCTAATAGCCATCTGTAACTGTAATCACACTCAGTTCCTTCCTCTATCTGTTGTGGACTCCTACAGAAAAGTGGTGTGTATCAAACAAATTATCCAGAATACCCATAAGTAACAATAAAGTAAAACCCATTTCTAAAATATACCACTTATTATGTGTTAATATATGTAATTAATAATTTGAAAAATAAATCATCAAAAGAATAGAAGCCCAAACATGTTTATACTCTTTTTAGCATTTTCAGTTGCTAAATTATATTCTAAAATAAAGTTTAAAAGGACATTTACAGTTCCAAAAGTATTTTTTTACACAAACCTTAAAAATCATTGCTAAGTGGCTATAAGACTGTGATAAAATAAAATAATACTATAATACTATGGATAATACATTTAATAAAGCATTAATAATGTGAACATCAAAACTATTTAATAATAAATTAATTTTTAAAATTGAGGAAAATTAAATATCTACTCAAGTATATCTAAAGTTATTTAAATATAAAAAAACACAAAATTATACATTATTAATAACACAAATGTTTTATAAACCAAACGCTTACAATTACACATTATAATTAAACCTAAAAAATCTATTTCATTTTGAATTTCTGTAAAGTACTTTGTGGCTTTCAGAGTTTTCAATGGCAAAATTGAAATCAACACAGTAACCACATACCATCTGGCAGTAATAATTTTTCTTTTAAAAATTATTTATTTTATTTTCAGGTTATATTGTAATCATATCTTTCCCCCATCAGTTTCTTCCCTCCATTGAATCCCTTGTACTAACCTTTTCTGAATTTCAAATTAATAAACTTTTTTGCATTATTTGTTGATGCTTGTACATATGTGTGCATGTTTAAAAGTATAGTTCTGCACACTTACTGCTCTGTCAATATGTTACTTTTATTTTTAAAATAGTATAAACCTACCACAAACATCAATAACATAAACCAACTCATTTTTTATATATTTCTTCCCAAACATCTCATTGCTTCTTTTCTCTAACAACTATGAGCTGGAAGAATATAGTGTTTATTTCTGGTCTTGCTAAGAGTTCATCATTCCATAACAGTGGTCACTGAGGCATGTTCTGGAGTTGTGAAATTGAGAAGTGTGTATCCATTTGTCCTGCTGTTCACATTTCCCATTATTAGTTTCCTATTTTTTTAGCCACAGATTTTTGTTTTGTTTTGTTTTTGTGGGTTTTTTTGACAGCATTAATGTATGAAAAGTTAATGAAAAGACTTTGTAAACTGTAAAGTGTATAAAACCTTCAGAACTCTGAGTTGAATTAGAAAAATAATATTCTAAATAGTTACATATTTTTTTGGTGTCTGTTGCAATGTCCCCCTTTTCTTTTTTAATATTTATGAATGTTTAATTAATGAACTCTAAAAGATTTGGAGGTGATTCAAATATTTCTTTTTTTCTTTTTTTATTATGAATAAGTCATATTTTTTATCCATGTATACCATTGTTCAAGCTCCCTTCCCTTCTTGCTTTTTCCAGTCAATTTCTCTTCTCCACATCATTTTATCTCCAAAATCATAAATTTATGTTACTTTGAAATTGTCCATATGTTAATATTCTACAATCCAACATATTTTTAGCAAGATTTTTTTCTAGCAGTAAAAAATTTTATTTCTGTGTAGCTAAGCAAACTTCTGTCTGCCACTCATTGGGAAACTCTATCTTCTGAGATTAGGAACACTTTACTCCCTGTGCCTTTTCCAAAATGTCTCAGCTTTGCCTGGCATGCAGGAATAAGTTTAATGTTCCCTCTCCTTACTGCCTTGCTGAGGGACTTCTGAAATTTCTACTTTGCTGTCTAGGTGATTTTGCTCATTTTAAAAGAGATCAAGTTACAACCATCAGAACAGAAGAGGTTCAGATCTTCAACTATTTGAATTTTCTAAACAGTTCAAAGGCAGTCTCTACCACATAAAGTTAAGCATACATTCTTAACCAGCAGACTCCTCATTGACTTAAGGCACTCTTCCTGAATCAGTGTCCTTGTCTGTACCTCACCTAGTAAGCAGTTATGGAAAGAGTACATCTTATAGTCTCTATCAACAGCTATGTAGTATAGACAACACTCCAACTAACCCAGCCCCTGTGTTATCATTCTTTACAAAACTTCAAAATACTATTTTCTAACCAATGATATCAGAACAGTAAGAACACTTGTGTTCCTTACTGAAAATGTTTACAAAACAAGCAAATAAATTGGTAGTGGAGCGATAATAGAAAAACAGCACTTGTGCAATTTCGATGTTACTTGCTTACAACTTCTAGAGGAAAATCTGAAAATGTGTTTCACCTCATTAAACTTAAAGAAGCAGATGTTTAAGGGAAGAGAAAAGAGAAAGGAAGAAAGAAATGAAAAAGTCCTCATTTTGACAATTGAGTGAGTTCTGTTCATCTGAGTAATGATTAGTTGACAAGTACCAATGTCTATGCTAAATATGCCATTTTATCACTGATGTATTCTTTACCAATAATTAAAAATTCATCTGAATGATGAGGAGTCTGAATTCCAGATCACATGAGACTCCATTCACATAGCTATGTAATAAATGTTCCCCATTTACCTTAAACACAGTATCCTGACAAACAGCATCCACACTTAGAGCACTCCATTTTAATCATCCCTTACATTGTTGAATTATACCTTAAATAGATGACCAAGAATTGCTTCTGGAAAACAAATCTGAAGATAGGAATCATCTAAGCTTTATGAAGAATTTCATTGAGTGGTGAAAATTTTCTGTTTGTATCCAGCTCCCTTGTATACCTGAGCAAAAAACTAGTGATTCTGGAAATTCATGCAAAGTATGTTAATATTTCTTCTTGGCTCCTGCCATCAGCATGTTCTTAGGTTGCAAGAAAAATGAAGAAACCAAAGCTTCTCCATATGTTATCACTGGATTTATAGACATTTCCTTGAGATGTCATCAGCCAGGAACACTGATTCTTTTTCCCCTGGGGTTTTAAGATATTTTTCTGCTTGAGTTTATGACACAATTTTTATGCTTGAATGCTTGCTTGAGTGTTTAAAACAAAACTTTATTAATTAAATTACGAAGAACTTAATTTTTCCAAAAGAATGTACTTATAAACTTTGCCTAAATGTTTAATTCTGACACTAGGGAGACTTTTGGATATTGTGTCTTTCATATTCAATGTTCTTTTTTAAATAAGAATTTTCAATGTCCATGAATTCTATTTTTCTTTTTAGTGATCAGGCTCCTATTATTTTGTTTAACACTATTTTGAAGAACAGTGCTGTAAAATAAATGAACTACAAAGTTTCTCTATGAACTTAAGCATAATACATGGGTATTTTCTAAACATAATAACTTATGGGATCTTTCATAATGAATTCTTACACTATTCCCTACATAAAATGTGTATTGTTTGAGAAATAATGCCATACTGCATTGACTCACCTGGGGAATCCTTACCCACAATGAGAAATGAATGCGGAAATGGAGTGGATACAAGTTGCATGATGACTGGCAAAAGAAGAGGGAAGTGGAACAATGGTGTGTTGTAAACGATTTCTGTCTGGACTTTCTGGTCTAGCTCAGAGGTTCAGACCCACAGTCCCATCCAAACAGAGAGACATTTATATTAATTTTCTGCTGATTGACCTAGGGCCCAGGCATATAACTTGTTGACTCCTTCATCTGAACTCATCTTGTTCAGTTGTAAGGCTTGATACCTTTTCTTAGAGCAGCATTTCAGATTCTTCCCTCTGAGTCTGCTTCTATCTCCTCCCCGTGCCTCTGTCACATCCCTGTAGTGCCCGTCTCTGTTCTTTCTGTACTCAGAGTTTTCTTAGCCTGCTAGCCCTGCCCACACTTCCTGTTTGCCTTTGGCTAATCAGCTTTTTATTAAACCCATAGGCAGGACAATTATTTAGAATATAACATATAATCCCACACATTCCCACATTTTCTCTTTTTAAAACAAGGAGAACTCCAAATCTAATATCTTTTAAATCCCCATTTTCTATAATGACTTATACTCAATGTGTAAACAACCACCAACATTCATAATGCATTTTATTTGGGAATGTGGGTATAGTTCTCTAGGCTACTTCCTGATGAAAGGGCACATTGACAATCCTGTGGGGATCCAAAGAAAATTTAGGATTTTGGATAGATATCTAGTGGAGTAGACTCTAAGATTGGGTAATCTTGGCCAGTCTTTTTGAAGTTGTTTTGGATGCAGAGCTCTAGAGGAAACTTAAACAGAGATGCTCTGAAATTCTGCATCATCTGGGCCATTTTTTTCCACTGGCAACTTTTCAGGGGATCTTCCTCGATCAAACTTTATTTTCTTTAACTGGGAATAAATCCACAGCTTCTCATTATCTGTAGAAATAAAATGAAAACCTGTTCTCCAAAGCAGCTTGTCTTTGGATTTTAATTTTAATGTCAACTAATTTACAAAATATATAGATTGTATTAATCTAGGAACATTTCTATTTTAATGTCTTTTAGCAGCTTTAACTATATTATTTATAGTCAAAAAACTTGAAGACAAGACAATAACATACAGTATCCACTCTTTGTATTTTCCATTTATATGTGGCTTATTACTATTTATTTTACTCTATTTCTTTTTTTAAGGACTAGTTCTACCCTTTTTCTTTTTTTATTTTCTCTCTCAAGCCTATGTATATTTTAAACATATCCTAAGCCATTTATAGGCTTTGTTTTTAAATCTGTCTTTAATGTGATCTCTTATATCTTATCTTTTCTGTTTCTGACCACTTCTTGCTTGGCTAGAGTGGCTGACCCACCCATCCATATCTATTTTTTTCTATTTCTATAGGCCTTTGAACTGGCAAGGTTTGGTTTAAGGATTAAAGGCTTCACTAAGGTGGCTGACTTCACCTAGCTCCCTTTATCACTTTCTGTTTCTAACCACACCCTTAATCTGCTAAAGTGTGGCTAAAGATTAAAGGTATCACTAGGGTAGATGCCTAGCACCTAGTCTATCTGCAGTTTACCTTTTTAGCTGAGGTATGGGTAGGACCCACAATTACCACTCTGGGGATTTTAGGGTTCATATAATCACCAAGTAAAACACTGCCATCTGCTTCAAATTAACATTTAAGTATTTGGCAGCAAAGCCTCTTCTGAAAAGCTTCACAAGTGTTTTGCCTCTAAGACTAAATCAGGGAAGTCTCACTTAAAAAAGCAGTAGCCCTGCTTGTCTCCAGCAGAGTTGATCAAAGAAAATACAGCCACTACTAAGAAACAGTCATTGACTCTGTTCCCTTTTGCCTGTGAGAACAGAAACCTTAACTCCACTATAAGCAGCTTGTTTCTTACATTCAGGCTCAGGAACTAGCCTTGTTGCAGCTTTTAAGGTACACTCTAAAATCCTGCCATTTTAGAATCCAAGCCTACATGCCTTACCAAGGCATCTCTGTACCATGGCTCATGTGAGAGACAAAACTCCCAGAAGCTGTTTTTGGCTTTGATTCTGTGCTGCAGAACAATCAAACTTATATTCATATTAAAAATGCTTTCAAGATCGGATATATTTTAGATCCATAATGGTCAGCATTCATATACTAAGAATCTCTGTATCCCATTCAATTTAAATTGCTAACATAAAAATTAATATAAACTTATTAACATTTTCCTGCTTTGCTTAATTCTAGATAATCTATTTGTATGAAAACAGAATATAAAGTGCAAATAACACTCTTAAATTTCATTAGGGAACATAATAGAAGAAATATGTCTATAATTACTAATAACATTTATACACATTATAGAAATGCTATGAGCTTTTTCATTTAAAACATAAAATTATGAATAGAGGAAGGGCTGTAGAAATGGGTCACCACTTAAGAGGACTCTGTAGCTTAAGGGGAAAATATGTTTGATTCATAGTACCCATATGGTGGGCCTAAATCATCTGTAAATCTAGTTTGAGGAGTTATAATATTTCTAAACTTGATGAAAATCTGTAATACACATGATGTGTATATATACACACATGAAGACAAAGCATTCAGACATACAGAATTTAAAAACTCTAAACAATAAATTATAAATATTTTTTCTTTTTTATTATGCATAAAGTCATATTTTTTATCCATGTATATATCCTTGTTCAAGCTCTCTTCCCCCTCCCACCCTGCCCAGTCCTCTCTCTTCTTCACATCACTTTATCTCCTCCCCAGCAAAGGCAGAAGGTCCCAAGGTCCCAATGTGGCTTAGTTCAGCATCCACTCCTGGCATATCTGCTTTTTTCACCCCAAAATCAAGACTGGTTCAGGTGTTCCTTTTTTAAAAAATATGGAACCATAAGCAAAAAACTATAAACAACAGGACTTGAGATATCAATCAACTTTGTGGAAGTTATTTTATAATTTACAATTTCCACTGATATATATATATATATATATAGTATTTTATCTTCCAGTATTAAACTTATAGAAACAAATAAACAGGATTTTTGAAAGATAAACAGTTGAGTTTTTGACGACTTCTGAAAATTATATTGTAAAATTTAATAGATTAAAAATGTGAAAACAGGAGTTGAAAAATACTGAGTGGTAATGATTTAGCAAATTTGGTTATTTTTCATAAAATATATTCATTTTGATCACAATTCCTATCTTTCACTCCCTCATTGACCCTCCCTTCTCCACATTCACTTTAATCTCTTAATCTACAAAACTTACCTAGGTAGTCAGTTCACAATGGCTATATGAATTAAAAACATTTCTTTTACTTTTAATGAAAATGGAACCTTTTTATACAATGTATTCTCAATATACATAGTTCTCCTTCTACATCTTCCAGTTTCTCCCCAACTGCTCTCACATCCAGATGCATTACCCTTCTCTGTCTCATTAATTAGGTCTTCTAAGAAATAGAGACCAAACCTGTCAAAATATAATAAAGTATAACAAAACAATAATCATCTCATTTATATTGAACATGTCAACAGAAGGAAAAGAGTGCAAGAGAAGGTACAGGAGTCAGAGACACACTTGTTCACATTTAGGAGTCACACAAGCACACGAATCTGGAAGCCATAATTTATATTCAGAAGTCTTAGGAAGATTCATGCAGGCCCTGTGCATGCTTCTTTTGTCTTGGTGAAACAATATTGACTTTATTTATCATAATTTAGAGTGTTTTGTTTTCTTGATGCATCCTCCTTCTTTGACTCTTATGCTCATTCTGCTTCATCTTCCACAGAGCTTTGTGGGGAGAGGTTAGCAAGAGATACCATGTTTGAGCATGGCTATTCCCAAGTCTGTATTTAATATCTGGCTTTGTGTCTGTGCATTTGTTCCCATCTGCTACAAGAAGCTTCTCTGATGATGGCTGAATAGACCATTCATCTATGAGTGTATTAGTATATCTTGTAAGTCATTTTATCACTACTTTTTATATCTTATTGTAGACCAGTAATATTTGGTTTGACCTTAAATTATTGGTCTCAGGTGTTTGATCACCATAACAATGTTGGGTACGGGTTTCATCCTAAGGAGTATGCTTTAAGTCATATCAGTTACTGGTTGGTTATTCCCATAAGCTCAGTATCATAATTGTCCCAGTGTGTCTGGCAGATAGGACACTATTGTAGATCAAAGAGTTTATGTCAAGCTTGCTGTTTATGTTTCTCTTTTGGTAGTGTGCAGAGTACCTGCCTCTACTAAAAGCTCTAGAACGTAAGAGTAAAGGCTCTAAGTAGGTTCCTGCTTGACTTCTCTATATCCAATATGTATTGTAAATGTTTTATTCACCAATAGGCCTTGCTGTTAGTTTGCACAAAGCAAACTATTATCATTGCAATAGTCTCAGTTGGTTGGAAATTCTAATGAGACTGCTTTGTTAGACTAGACAGATTAGTTGTAACCAAATATCAATACTGGAAGCTTCATTTCTTGACAAAATATATCCAGTTGAGACTTGATCTTTCCCATTATTTGGCAATTTCATTTAGACCACTTTTATGTATGAATATACTTTAGGAATGTTATACAATATTATGATTTTAGACTAACCCTAAAATTTCATTTAATAAGCTGCCTTATCCTATATTCCTTCATTTTTCGCACTTACTCTCCCATTTCAGTTCCCTTAATCCATTCATATTGATCTATTACATTTTTCTTTCACAATGGGATCTATATCCATTTCCTTTAGTCTATCAATCTATACCTACATTCTGTCATTCTATATACCATACTTTAGTAACATTAACTCAACAGCTGATATACACATCTAGGTAAATATATGCCATATTCATCTTCCTGAATCTAGAATATGTTACTCAAATGTTTTTCTATCTACTTAATTGCAAATAGCATGATGTGATTTAATTACTGTGTAATATTCTACAGGGTATATTCATCACATTTGCTTTATATATTAATTAGTTGATGAACATTGTTTTCCCAAAATTTCTAACTATTAGTCAAGTCATAGTGACCCATGCCTTTATTCCCAGTGATTTGAAGACAGAAATAAGCAGACCTCTGAGTTTGAGTTCTGCCTGGTATATAGAACAATCTTCAGGAGATCAGGTTACACAAATTTTGTATAACATTGTTGAAGAAAAAATCTGACTATTATGAATAGAGCAGCAATAAACATGGCTGAACAAGTGTCTTTGTAGAAGAAAAAGCATCACTGGATGTATGCCAAAGTGTGCATAGATAGATCTTGAGGTATATTTATGTCCATCACCTTGTGCCTGTACTGATTTCTATATTGGTTGTACAAGTTTGCACTCCCATCAGCAATAAGTATGTATTACTCCACATTCTTGTTAGCATAAATCATAATTTCTTTTACTGATACTATATAAGATGAAATCTCAAAAAATACTTGATTTGCAATTCCCAGATAGTTACAGATGTTGAACATTTCCTTAAGTGTTTCACAGCCCTTTGAGTTTTCTCTATTCAGAATTCTCTTTTTAAGTGTACTCAATTGTTTTTGTACTTTCTATGCTTTATTTTTTAAAAGCTAAGATTCTTATAGTGTGTTTAAAAAATAGACACATTTGTCTTAGGAAAAAGTCAGTGAGAAATATTAGAATACGTGTTTCTGCCTAGGTAGTAGTAAAAGAGAAGTTGAGTTCCTATTCTTTAAAACCACATTTTTTAGCCTTTGGTGCCTATATTCATATTCTAGGATTATTCTGAAGTGCTACATGTTTATATGGAAGTATAACCTTATTGAGTTGTTCTGTAAATCTTTGCTGTACAAATTTAGATAAGGGGAACATACTAATTATGGGACATATACACTGTTGTTTCTTAAATAAACAAAATTATTATAGTCCAGTTTAGGCATGTAAGTGGACACTCTATAAAATTTCCAGTTTATTTACAACTTAATTTTAAATTGTATGATCTGTCTCCAGATACTTCCATGGGAAAAATCCAAGACATGCTCATTTTCTTTCTTTAGATTTTGACATAATACCTTCTGCTTCTTCTTTTTTTGACATAAGCAATAGCAATTTGACAAAGTCAGGTCATGTTCCAAAATTAAGAGTGGTAAATACTCTACCACCAAACTTATCCAGAATTCTAAAATGTGTATTTAGGAAAAATATAATACACTTCTTGTGATTACATTAGCACTTAGCATGCATCATTATTCCTTTTTCCTAAGGAAGCTAGCCATATGGAACAGGAGTCATTGGCAACTCCTATGGTGGGTAAATGCTATCACCTGTGATAAGTAAAAAAAATCATTTTCTAGTTCATGTTTAAAAATAGATAACATTATAGGATGATGTATGTAGTTGTATGAATTTGGATTGTTTAAAATGAGACATAGAGTCAAATATTGTGGGAAAGACTGAAATATCAGAGAGAGGTAGTATTATAGTCAATTTTTGCTTAGCTGTTTTGTGAATATTTTAGCCTTGCTCTTGGTTGTTCTTGTCAGTAGTTTTTTCTCTTCCTCATTCTCTATGAGCCTTTATATATTCTACCTCATATAGGTTATGATTAAAGGCATGTAGCCTTGAACTCACAGAAACAAAAGAAGTTTTGTCTCTGCAGTTATAGGATTAAGTGTGTAGGTCATCACTCTCAGCTTTCCCTGTGCTGGCATTAAAGGTGTGTGTGATTGACTCTCAGTTGTTTATCCTGGTAGTCAAGGATCAAGAATTTCTTAAGCTGTCTGCCTAGGATTTGACTGTGTGCTACTTCTGTTATTTCAGGATGTATTAAATATCTAACAAATAACAACATAACTTTTTTGGGTCAAAAATAAAAAGAAAGTTACAATTAATATAGAAAAACATAATAGGAAAAATAATTATGTAAAATAATATAAAAACAATAATTATATGGAAAATTTTTAGTTTATTAGTAATTGACAAACTTAAAGTATTTTATTATTTATTTTATTTTGGTGAATTTAAAGGATTGTATTTAATCTATTTCGTATTTAACTTGTATTATTAGTTAAAAACTATATTTAGATGTCATAAAAATTTATTTTAAATTATGAGTTTTCAAAAAACTGTCATTAGATAATTATAAATATTAATTATTTTATCTTTAAATTTTTAGAGAATTAAGAAGAAAATAACATTAAGTAAATAGTAATGTTTAAAAATATAATATATATTTATTTATAATATTATAAAAATATAAATGTAAGAAATGAAACAGTTGGCTGTCTGGACGGTTATTTTAAGTTTTTTGTGTGTTGAAGTTTTTTTTTTTTCTTTTTTGTCTATAGGCCTAGCACATTTGACAGGTTTTTTTGTTTTTTTTTTTTTGTTTGTTTGTTTGTTTGTTTTTGGCAATAGGATATTTTTAAAGTTTATTTTAATCTTGTTTTGGCAATATCTGCCAAGTTTTTTACAGTTTTTGTTTGTTTGTTTGTTTGTTTGTTTATTTATTTATATCCATGTATCCCCTTGTTCACGCTCCATTCCTCCTCCTGCTACTCCCAATAACAGATTCTTCTCTCCATCATTTCATCTCCTCCCCAAGGACAGGAGGTACCAAGGTCCCAAGGTGGCTTAGTTTAACATCCACTTAAGACAGATCTGCTTTCCTCACCCACACATCAAGACTAAGTAAAGTGTTTCTCTGGAGGGAATGGGCTCCAAGGTGCCAATCCAAAGTGTTTCAGATCCCAAGCTGTTCAGTTGTTGTGGTTTGTAGCTTGGACATGCTTATATATATACACATATATAAATATATATATATACACACACATATATATATATATGTTGTTTAAAGTCCACCAATGAGTGAGTACATCCCCTGTTTGTCTTTCTGAGTTTGTTAGACCTCGTTCAGGAGAATATTCTCCAAATCCATACATTTGCCTACAATTTTAAGTATAACATTTTTTTCTTACTGCTGAGTACTACTCCATTGTGTAAATGTACAATAGTTTGTTAATCCTGTCTTCAGTTGAGGGACATCTAGGTTGTTTCCAGGTACTTGCTATTACAAAAAATGTTGCTATGAACATACTTGACATAATGCCTTTGGAGTGCGTATGTGCATCTTTAGGGTATATGCCCAGTAGTGGTATTGCTGGGTCTTTGGGGAGATTGATTCCCAGTTTTCTGAGAATCACCATACTGCTTTCAAGAGTGGCTGAACCAGATAACACTCCCACCAACAATGGAGGAGTGTACCCCTTGTTCTGCACCCTCTCCAGCATACGCAGTCATCTGTATCATTTTTCTTAGCCAATCTGACAGGCGTCAGCTGGTATCTCAAAGTTGTTTTGATTTGTATTTCTCTGATGACTAAAGATGTTGAGCACTTTTTCAAGTGCCTTTAGCCATTTGTAATTCTTCTGATGAGAATTCCCTTTTTAGATTTGAGCTAAATTTTTCTTTGATTGGTTTATTCAAGGTTTTGGGCTCTAGCTTCTTGTGTTGTCTGTACATTTTTGAGATTAGTCCTCTGTCACTTGTAGGGTGTGTGAAAATGTTTTCTGATTCTATAGGTGGTCATTTTTTTCTTATTGACTGTGTCTTGGCTTTACAGAAGCTTCTCAATTTCGGGAGGTCCCACTCATTGATTGTTGTACTTAGTGTCTGTGATACTGGAGTTCTATTTAGGAAAGGGTCACATGTGCCAAAGCATTGGAGAGTATTTTCCACTTTCTTTTCTGTCAGGTTCAGTGTGAATGGGTTTACATTGAGATCTTTGATCCTCTTGGATTTGAGTTTTGAGCAAGATGATAGGCTTGGATCTATTTGCATTTTTCTACACACTACTTTCCAGCTATGCCAATACCATTTGGTAAAGATACTATTATCCATTGAATATTTTAGGCCTCTTTGTTAAAGATCAGGAGTTCATAGGTTTTTGAGTTTATATCAGGATCTTCAACTAGATTACATAGATCCACAAGTCTGTTTTTAATGCCAGTACCAGGCTGTTTTTATTACTATAGCTCAATAGTATAACTTGAAGTCAGGGATGATGATATCTCCTGAGGTTCTTTTCTTGAGTAAAATTGTTTTGGCAATCCTGGCTTTCCTGTTATTCCAAAGGAAATTGAGCATTATTCTTGCAAGGTCTGTAAAATATTGTGTTGGTATTTTGATGGGTAGTGCATTGAATCTGTAGATTGCTTTTTGTAGAATTGGCATTTTTCCTATGTTGATTCTACCTATCCAGGAACATGAAAGAGCTTTCCATTTTTTGATATCCTCTTAAACTACTTTCTTCAGTGATTTAAAATTTTGGTCAAATAGATCTATTACTTCTTTGGTTATAGTTACTACAAAGAATTTAAAAATATTTGCAGCTATTATAAAGGGTAATGTTTCCCTCATTTATTTTTCAGCCCTTCTATCTTTAGTGTATAAAAGGGATCAGTGGGACCATAGGACTGTCTGCTCCCTGCCCAGGGAAGGGATGGGGAGTTGCAGAGAAGAGAAATGTCAAGATGTGGTGGGAGGGGGAAGGGACCTTGAATAAGGATATACAGGGATGGGAAAAAAATTTCAGAGGGAAAGCTGAACACATAGTAAATATATGTGTAGCAATCTTATTTGCATTATCACCCTTGAAAAGCCATGCTTATGATTCTTATCCTCTTCATAGTTATTGTTAACTTTTCCTCATTTTAAGTTCATGTTACTGTTTTTTTTGTCAAATACAAAATAAAGAAGGAAAATAAAGGGATACTGATTTCTTTGAGTTAATCATTTTTTCTTTTTATTATTATTATTATTTACTATTATATGAACAAAGAAGTCACATACTTTCTATCCTTGTATATCTTTATTCAATGTCCCTTCCCCTCCCACAACATCAGGTCTTTCTTCATCTCCACAACACCACATCCCCTCCCTGGGGAGGCAGCTGGCAGTCCCATGGTGCCACTGACTCAATATTCTTAGTTCAGTCTCCACTCCTGGCAGATCCAGTTTTCTCCTTCCTCCCTCAAGAGTGAGTCAGGTGTTCTTCTAAGCAAAGTGGGATCCAAGGAGTCAGGACAAGGTGTTTCTGATCCCAAGCTGTTCAGTTGTTGTGGTTTGCAACTTGGGCTTTGCTTTTATCTTGTTTGATGTTTGTTTGATTAGAGTGCACTAATGAGTGAGTACATCCCCTGCTTATCTTTCTGTGTTTGTGATACCTCACTCAGGAGGATATTCTCCAAATCCATCCATTTGCCTGCAAATTTTCAGATATCTTTTTTTCTTACTGCTTAGTAGTACTCCATTGTGTAAATGTACTACAGTTTGTTAACCCATTCTTCAGTTGAGGGACATATAGGTTGTTTCCAGGTTCTTGCTATTACAAATAATGCTGCTATGAACATAGTAGAGCTAATGCCTTTGGAGTGTGACTGTGCATCTTTAGGGTATGCACCCAGAAGTGGTACTGTTGGGTCCTTGGGGAGATTGATTCTCAATTTTCTGAGAAACCGCCATACTGCTTTCCAAAGTAGCTTAACAAGCTTACACTCCCACCAACAATGGAGAAGTGTTCCTCTTGCTCTTCATCCTCTCCAACATAGGCTGCCATTTAAGTCTTTTATCTTAGCCAATATAACATGTGACAGGTGGTATCTCAAAGTTGTTTTGATTTGCATTTCTCTGATGGCTAAAGATGATGAGCACCTTTCCAGGTGCCTTTCAGCCATTCGTGAACTCTTCTGCTCAGAATTTGCTTTTTAGATTTGAACCCCATTTTTTGATTGGGTTATTCAAGGTTTTGGGCTCTAGATTCTTGAGTATTTTATATATCTTAGAGATCAGTCCTCTATCAGTTGTAGGGTTGGTGAAAATCTTTTCCAATTTTGTAGGCTGTTGTTTTGTCCTATTGACAGTGTCCTTGACTTTACAGAAGATTCTTAGCTTCAGGAGATCCAACTTATTGATTGTTGGTCTTAGTGTCTGTGCCACTGGTGTTATATTTAGGAAGTGGTCACCTAGCCTATTCGTAGAAGTGTATTTCCCACTTTCTTTTCTATCAAGTTTAAAGTGGCTAGGTTTAAGTTGAGGTCTTTGATCCACTTGGATTTGAGTTTTGTGCAGGGTGATGGGCCTAGATCTATCTGAATTTTTCTACAAACTTCCATCCAGCTATGTCAGCACCATTTGTTAAATATAATATCTTTTTTCCATTGAATATTTTGGGCCTCTTTGTCAAAGATCAGGTGTTCATAGGTTTTTGGGTTAATATCTGGACCCTCAATTCTATTCCATTGATCCACAAGTCTAGTTTTATGCCAGTACCAGGCTGTTTTCATTACTGTAGCTCAATAGTATAACTTGAAGTCAGGGATGGTGATATCTCCTGAGGTTCTTTTCTTGAGTAAAATTGTTTTGGCAATGTTGGCTTTCCTGTTATTCCAAAGGAAATTGAGTATTGTACTTTCAAGGTCCAAAAAATATTGTGTTGGTATTTTGATGGGCAGTGTTTTGAATCTGTAGATTGCCTTTGGTAGAATTGCCATTTTTCCTATATTGATTCTACCTATCCAGGAACATGGGAGAGCTTTCCATTTTCTGATATCCTCTTCAATTTCATTCTTTAGAGATTTAAAATTTTTGTCAAATAGATCTGTTACTCCTTTGGTTATAGTTACTCCAAGGTATTTAATACTATTTGCAGCTATTATGAAGGGTAATGTTTCTCTTATTTCTTTTTCAGCTCTTCTATCTTTAGTGTACAGAAGGGCTACTGATTTGTTTGAGTGAATCTTGTATCCTGCTACATTGCTGAAGGAGTTTATCAGCCATAGCAGTTCCTTGGAAGAGTTTTGTGGGTCACTTATGTATACAATCATATCATCTGCAAATAGAGATAGCTTCACTTCTTCTTTTCCAATTTGTATGCCCTTAATCTCTTTTCATTCCCTTCGTGCTTTAGCTAAATCTTCAACAACTATATTGAATAGATAAGGGGAGAGAGGACATCCTTGTCTAGTTCCTGATTTTAGTGGGATTGCTTTGAGTTTTTCTCCATTAAGTTTGATACTGGCTGTCGGCTTCTTGTAAATTGCCTTTATTATATTTAGATATTATCCCTGTATTCCTGATCTCTCCAGGGCTTTAATCATAAAGGAGTGTTGGATTTTGTCAAAGACTTTTTCAGCGTCTAAGGATATAATTATGTGGTTTTGTTCGTTTAGTTTGTTTATATGATAATGTTTATGGTTTTTCATATGTTAAACCAGGCCTGCATTTCTGGGATGAAGCCTACTTGGTCGTGATGGATGATATATTTATACATTGTTGTATACGGTTTGATAAAATTTTGTTGAAAATTTTAGCATCAATATTCATGAGGGAAATTGGTCTATAATTCTCCTTCTTTGATGTGTCTTTGAGTGGCTTGGGTATTGGGGAAATTGTGGCCGCATAAAAGATATGTGGCAGGGGCTGGAGAGATGACTCAGCGGTTAAGAGCACCGTCTGCTCCTCCAGAGGACCCGGGTTCGATTCCCAGCACCCACATGGCAGCTAACAACTGTCTGTAGTTCCAGTTCCAGGCAAAACACCAAAGCAAATAAGTAAATAAATAAAGTTTAAAAAAAATATGTGGCAATATTCATTCAGTTTCTACTGTGTAAAATAATTTCAGGCATAATGGTAGTAATTCTTCTTTGAATGTCTGGAAGAATTCTGCAATAAAACCATCTGGACCAGGGCTTTTATTTTTGGGGAGGCTTTTAATGACAGCTTCAATTTCCTTAATGGTTATAGGCCTGTTTAGGTAATTAATCTGATCTTCATTTAATATTGATAGATGGTACCTCTCCAGAAAGCTAGGTTTTCCATTTTTGAGAATATAGATTTTTAAAGTATGATCTGACAATTCTCTGGATTTCCTGGGATTCTGTTGCTATATCTCCTTTTCATTTCGGATTTTGTTGATTTGAACACTCTCTGTCTATTTTTTGATTAGTTTGGGTAAGAGTTTATCTATCTTGTTGACTTTCTCAAAGGACCAACTCTCAGATTCATTGATTCTTTGTATTGTTCTGTTTGTTTCAATTGTATTGATTTCAGCTCTAAGTTTATTTCCTGCTGTCTACTCCTTCTAGGTGAGTTTGCTTCTCATTGTTCTAAGGCTTTCAGCTGCGCTGTTAGGTCTCTAGTGTGGGATTTCTCTAGGTTTTTCATGTAGGCATCTAGCGCTATGAATTTTCCTCTTAAGACTTCTTTCATTGTGTCCCACAAGTTTGGATATGTTGTGGATTCATATTCATTAAATTCTAGGAAAACTTTGATTTCTTTCTTAATTTCTTCCTTGACTCAGTGATGGTTCAGCCTAGTGATGTTTAGTTTCCTAGAGTTGGTAGGCTTTCTTTGATTTTTGATGTTCTTGAACTTTAACTTTAGGCCCTGGTGGTCCGATATGTTACAAGGGATTATTTCCGTTTTATTATATTTGTTGATATTTGCTTTATGACTAATTATGTGGTCAAATCTGGAGAAAGTTCCATGAGGAGCTGAGAAATATGTATATTCTTTTACATTTGGGTGGAAGCTTCTGTTGATATCTATTAAATCCATTTGCATTATAACCTCTTTTAGACTCCTTGTTTCTCTGTTGAGTCTCTGTCTGGTTGACCTATCCAGGGTTGAAAGTGGGGTGTTGAAGGCTCCCACTATTAGGGTGTAAGAACTGATGTGGGATTTGTGCTTTAGCAGTGTTTCTTTTACATAAGTAGGTGCCTTTATATTAGGGGCATAAATATTCAGGATTGAAATCTCCTCTTGAGGAATTTTTCATGTGATGAAGAAGTAATGACCATCTTGGTCCCTTATAATTGCTTTTAGCTTAAAGTCTACTTTGTTAGATATTAGGATGGCAACCCCAGCTTTTTTCTTAGAACCATTTGACTGGAAAATCTTTTCCCAACCCTTAGTCTAAGCCTGTGTCTGTCTTTGTGGTTGAGGTGTTTTTCTTGTAGGCAACAGAAGGATGGCTTCTGTTGTTGTATCCGTATTGTTAGTGTATGACATTTTATAGGAGAGTTGAGTCCATTGTTATTAAGGGATATTAGTGACCATTGATTGATATTTCCTGCCATTTTTTGGTGGTAACTTGTCTGTATTTTCTTTCTCTGGAGTATTCTTCTGTGGAATTATTGATTGTTTGTGGTTTCATGGGTGTATCTGGGGTCCTTAGGTTGGAGTTTTCCCTCTATTACTCTCTGTAGTGTTGGATTGGTAGATAGATATTGTTTGAGGCTGACCTTGTCATGAAATATCTTATTTACTCCATCTATGATGATTGATAATTTTGCAGGGTATAGTATTCTAGTTTGGCAGCCATGCTCTTTTAGCATCTGTATAACTTCTAAACAAGCCCTTGTATCTTTCATCATTTCCATTGAATAGTCAGGTATTATTGTGATGGGTTTGCCTTTATATGAAAGCTGGCCCTTTCCTTGTGCAGCTCTTAATTTTTTTTTTCTTTGGTCTGTATGTTTTGTGTCTTGATTATAATGTGGGTCACTGACTTTTTTTGGGGGTCATATCGATTTGGTGTTCTGTAATCTTCTTGTATCTTTATAGGCATTTCCTTCATCAAGTTAGGGAAGTTTTCTTCTATGATTTTATTGAAAACATTATCTGTGCCTGTGAGCTGGTATTCTTCTCCTTTTTCTATTCCTATTATTCTCAAGTTAGGTCTTTTCATTGTATCCCAGATTTCCTGAACATTTTGAGTTATGGCTTTTTTGGTTTTAGTATTTTCTTTGACTGATATATCTATTTGAGCTACTGAGTCTTCCACTTCAGAGATTCTATCTTCCATTTCTTGAACTCTGTTGGATATGCTTGTATCTGCGGTTCTAGCTATTTTCTTCATATTTTCTTTTTCCATCTTTGCCTCATTTTGTGCCTTTTTTAATTGCTTCTATTTTAGTTTTTAGTTCCTGGCATGTTTCTTTCATTTTTTGGTTTACTTTTTCATGGTTTTCTTTCATAGATTTGTTCATGTCTTCCAATTTTTTGTATTTTCTTCTATTTCTTTAAGGCAATTTTTCATCTTCTCTGAGAGCTTCAATGATCATCACAAAGGAATTTTTGGTGTTGCTTCCTTCTGTTTCTTCTTAATTGCTCAGTTCTGGTCTTGTAGTTGTGTGACCGCCACTTTCTTCTGGAGTTACCTTATTGTTCTTTATATTATTATATAAATTTTTGAAGTGGAGTCTGCCCATTGCTTCAGTGGTTCACGATTAGGTGGCTCCTGTTCAGTTGTGGTACATGGGCTTGTGTGTCTCCTGTCACCTCTGACAAAAGGTCTGCTCAATCTCTACTTCTGCTCTGGGCAGAGGACTGAATTTCAAGTCTTCAATCCATCTCTGTTTGAGCAGTTGTGGGGATGGCTGTGCGAGGTCCCTTAGCAGTTGCTTGGGTGTCCCTGGCAGTCAGATTTTATCTCTGTCTGCTACAGAGTGTGTGGGTACATGCTCCACAGACAGCACCTCTCTTTGAGTTAATCTTGTATCTTTCAACATTGCTGAAGGTATTTATTAGTGGTAGAAGTTCCTTGGAAGAATTTTGTGGATCACTTATGAATACAATCATATCATCTGCAAATAGCGATAGTTTTACTTCTTCTTTTCCAATTTGTATCCCCTTCATCTCCTTTCGTTCTCTTATTGCTTTAGCTAAAACTTCGAGAACTATATTGAATAGAAAAGAGGAGAGAGGATATTCTTGTCTACTTCCTGATTTTAGTAGGATTCCATTGAATTTTTCTCCATTAAGTTTAATGTTGGCTGTCAGTTTCTTGTAATTTGCCTTTATTATATTCAGATATTTTAATCCCTTCAGAGCTTTTATCATAAAGGAGTTTTGGATTTTTCAAAGGCTTTTTCAGCATCTAAGGATGTGATCATGTCTTTTTTTCCTTAAGTTTGTTTATATGATGGATGACATCCCTACATTTCTGGGATGAAGCTTACTTGATCATGGTGGATATTTTTTCTATGTTGTATATGATTGGCCACAATTTTGTTGAGAAATTTAACATTGATATTCCTGATAGAAATTGGCCTGTGATTCTCCTTCTTTGTTGTGTCTTTGAGTGGCTTGGCTATTAGGGTAATTGTGGCCTCATAAAAAGAGTTTTGCAGTGTTCCTTCCATTTCTATTGTGTGAAACAGTTTAAGAAGTATTGGTAATAGATTTTCCTTGAATGTCTGGTAGAACTCGGCACTGAGACCATCTGGACCTGGGCTTTTTTTCTTGGGAGGCTTTTAATGACAGCTTCTATTTCCTTCAGGGTTATAGGTCTCTTTAGGTATTTAATATGAACTTCATTTAATTTTAGTAAATGGTACCTGTCCAGAATGCTGTTGTTATGTCCTCCTTTTCATTTCTGATTTTGTTGATTTGGATACTCTCACTCTCTGCTTTTTGTTTAATTGGAATAAAAGTTTATCTATCTTGTTGACTTTCTCAAAGAACCAATGCTTTGATTCATTGGTTCTTTCTATTGTTCTTTTTGTTTCAGTTGTATTGATTTTGTTTCTAAGTTTGATTATTACCTGCTGTCTAGTTCTGGTAGGTGAGTTTGCTTCTTAGTGTTCTAAGGCTTTCAGCTGTGCTGTTAGTTCTGTAGTGTGGGATTTCTTTAGGTTTTTCATATAGGCATCTAGTGCTTTGTATTTTCCTCTCATGACTGCCTTTATTATACCCCACAAGTTTGGGTCTGTTGCAGATTCATTTTTGTTAAATTCTAGGAAGACTTTGATTTCTTTCATAATTTCTTCCTAGACCCAGAGGTGGTTCAGTTCAGTGATGCTTAGTTTCCATGAGTTGGTAAGCTTTCTCTTAGTTTTGGTGTTTTTTGAACTCTAACTTTAGGCCCTGGTGGTTTGATATGATTCAAGGATTATTTCCACTGCTTTGTATCTATTGGTATTTGCTTTATGACCAATTATGTGGTCAATTTTAGAAAAAGTTCATGTGGTGCTGGGAAATACATATATTTCTTTATGTTTGGGTGAAAGCTTCTGTAAATATATATTAAATCCTTTTGCATCATGACCTCTGTTAGACTCCTTATTTCTTTGTTGAGTCTTTGTCTGGTTGACCTATCCAAGGGGAAAGTGGGGTATTGAGATTTCCCACTATTAGGGTGAAGGGTTGATGTGGGATTTGGGAGTTACTATTGTTTCTTTTACATAAATAGGTTCCCTCATGTTAGAGGCATAAATATTCAGGACTGAAATCTCACCTTGACCAATTTTTTCTGATATGAATAAGTAATGTCCATCCTGGTCTTTTTAAATTGATTTTAGTTTGAACACTATTTTATTCAATATTTGTATGGCAATCCCAGCTTGTTTCTTAGGGCTACTTAATTGGAAAATCTTTTCCCAACCCTTCACTCTGAGCCTGTTTCTGTCTTTAGTGTTGAAGTGTGTTTCTTGTATGCAGCAGAAAGATGGCTCCTGTTTTTGGTCTTTTCATGGTGTCCCAAATGTCCTGAACATTATGTGTTATGGCTTTTTTGGTTTTAGTCTTTTCTTTAACTGATATATCTATTTCCACTATTGAGTTTTTCACTCCAGAGATTCTCTCTTCCATTTCTTAGATTGTGTTGGTTATGCTTGTGCCTGTAGTTCCAGCTCCATTCTTCAGGATTTCTATTTTCACCTTTGGTTTGTTCTTTGCCTTTTTTATTGCTTGTATTTCACTTTGTAGTTCCTGGAATTTTTCTTGCATTTTTGGCTTTCCTTTTTTTAGTTTTTCTTCCAGAATTTGTACATCTCTTCCAATTTTTTTGTTTGTATTTTCTTCTATTTCTTTAAGGAAATTTTTTATATACTCTTTGAAGGCTTCAACAATCTTCATAAAGTTATTTTTCCTGTTGTTCCCTCTTGATTACTTTTCATTGTTCTGTTCAGGTCTTGTAGTTTTAGGACCATAAGTTTCTTCTGGTGTTGCCTTGTTTTTTTTTTTTTTTTTTTTTTTATTGCTATATGTATTCTTGCACTGGCATCTGCCCATGGCTTCAACAGTTCACAATTAGTCAGCTCCTAGTCAGATATGGCTAAAGTAATTGTGCATCTCTTGTCAGCTCAGAGCAAGTGGTCTGTTCGACCTTTGACTCTGCTCTGGATAAGGTACTGCATTTCCAAGGCCCTGAGTGCTTGTCTGATGATGCAGTTCACCCTGGAGAAGGAGCCCAGGTGAGCAGGGCCTACAGCCTTCTGCTGTGATGAGTCTAAGATCAGACCCATGGTTGCGTGTCTGATCCTGGATTGGAATTCTCCTGACTGTGTCCCAGAGGGTGGGAACCACTGACCTTTGACTTTGCTCTAGATGGGGATGGAGTTTCAAAGTCCTAGTCTGAAGAAGCAATTCGCACTGGAGATGGGGTTCAGCTGCGCAGGGCCTATAGCCTTCTGCTGGGAAGAGTCTGAGATCCAATCCTTGTGTGTGAGCCCTATCTTAGAGAGGAATTCTCTGGACTCCGGCCCAGGGAGTGAGAACCACTCACTTTTGAATTGGCTGTGGATGGGGATGGATTTTCAAAACCCTCTGTCCTTGTCTGATAAGGCAGTTCACCCTGGAGATAGGCCCAGCCGGGTAGGGTCTTTGTTTGTTTTGAATATCATATTGTTCGTTATCAAGGCAATAGTATTTTTTTGCCAACTGGTTAACTTTTGTCACAAAGAAGATAAATTTTTATGGGGCTGTTTTTACGATGTTTATAATCTTTTGTGAAATGTATTGGTTCTGCCAGGAGCAGATGTCTTATTGTAAAAAAAGTAATAACTTATATTTTTGAAATTTTTAAATATCATATTTTATGGATCTTTGAAGTATTTGAAGACGACTTGCTTATTTAAAATATAGTTGATCTTGAAAATATATTTAATATGACTGTAAGTTTGATTGTAATGTCTAACTATTAACTTGTATAGTTTTATATTTTATTTAGTTGGTAATAATGACAGTTTTTGGCTAGCAATTTGTATTATTTTGTTAGATAAACTGTATAGTATCTTGAAAAATAAGAATATGTGTATAGTGGCAAAATTAATCTACTTTCATTCTCTTATTGCTTTAGCTAAGACCTCAAGAACTATAATGAATAGATAACAGTAGTGAGGACAGCCTTGTCTAGTTACTGATTTAAGAGGGATTGCTTTGAGATTTCCTCTAATAAGTCTAATGATATCTGTCAGCAATAAAGAAGGCACAAAATGAGGCAAAGGTGGAAATAGAAAATCTGAAGAAAAGAGCTGGAACTACAGATACAAAATAACCAACAGAATCCAAGAGACAGAAGAGAGAATCTCTGGAGTGAAACACTCAATAGCGTAAATAGATATATCACTCAGAAAACACTAAAAGCAAAAAAAGCCATCACACAAAATGTTCAGGAAATTTGGACACCATGAAAATAACTAATCTGAGACTAATAGGAATACAAGGAGAAGAATACCAGCTCAAAGTCACAGATAATGTATTCAGTAAAATCACAGAAGAAAACTTTCCCAACTTAAGGAAATGCCTATAAAGGCACAAGAAACTTACAGAACACCAAACAGATTTGACCTCCAAAACGTCCACTTGCCACATAATAATCAAGCCATAAAACATGTAGAACTAAGAAAAATTTTAAAAGCTGCAGAAGAAAAATTTCCTATAAGTTTGCCAACTTACCTATAAAGGCAGACTCATCAGAATAACACCTGACTATTCAATGAAAAAAAATGAAAGCAGGAAGGTCTTTGTCAGAAGTGATACAGACAATAAAAGAGCATGGCTGCCAATCTACACCACTATGCCCAGCAAAGTTATCAAACACCATAGATGGAGTAAACTAGATATTTCATGACAAAGTCAGACTTAAACAATACCTATTGACAAAACTGGCCTTCAGGAAGCATTAGAGAGAAAACTCCAACCTAAGGATCCCAGATACCCCCATGAAACCACAAACAATAATCCCACAGAAGAAAAGCCCAAAGAAAGAAAATACATACAAGCTACCACCAAAAGTAACAGGAAATATCAGTCAGTGATCACTAATATCACTTAATATCAATTCACCTAAAAAAAGACACCCTCACATGATGGACACAAAAACAGAAGGCAACCTTCTGCTGCATACAAGAAGCACACCCTCACCTTAAAGACAGACACAGGCTTAGAGTAAAGAGTCTGGAAAAGATTTTCCAATCAAATGGCCATAAGAAAAAAAAAATGATGTTGCCATCTTAATATCGAAAAACGTAAACTTCAAACTAAAATCAATTAAAAGAGACCAGGATGGACATTACTTATTCATCTCAGGAAAAATAGTTCAAGATGAGATTTCAGTCATGAATATTTATGCCCCTAATATAAGGGCACCTATCTATGTAAAAGAAACACTAATATAGCTCAAATCCCACATAAATTCTTACATCCTAATAGTGGGAGACTTCAATACTCCAAATCTACCCTTGGATATGTCAACCATATAAAGACTCAACAGAGAAATGAGGAGTCTAACAGCAGTTATAATGCAAATGGAGTTAATAAATATTTACAGAAGCGTCCACTCAAATGCAAAGGAGTATACATATTAGTCAGCACAACATGAAGCTTTCTCTAAAATTGACCACATAATGGGTCATAAAGCAAATATCAATAAACACAAAAAATTGAAATAATCCCTGGTATATCAGACTACCAGAGCCTAAAGCTAGAGTTCAAGAACATCAAAACTCACAGAAAGCCTACCAACTCATGGAAACTAAACATCACTCAACTGAACTACCTCTTGGTCAAGGAAGAAATTAAGAAAGAAATTAAAGTCTTCCTAGAATTTAATGAAAATGAATCCACAATGTACCCAAACTTATGAGACACAATGAAGGCAGTCTTGAAAGGAAAATTCATAGCAATAGATGCTGATATAAAAATCCTAGAGAAATCTCACACTAGATAACTAACAACACAGCTGAAAACCTAGAATAGATAGAAGCAAACGCACCTAGATGGAGTAGATGGCAGGAAATAAACTTAGAGCTGAAACAACTTGGGGTCTGAAACACTTTGGACTGGCACCTTGGAGCCCACTCCCTCCAGAGGAACACCTCCAGGAAGATCTGTCTGGAGTGGATTCTGTACTAAGCCAACTTGGGACGTTGGGACCTCCTGCCCTTGCTGGGGAGGAGATAAAGAGATGGGGAGAAGAGAGAGTGGCTGTGAGGGGTCAGATGGGGAAGTGAGCTTGAACAAGGGGTACATGGATGAAAAATATGACTTTATTCACAATAAAATAAGAGATTTCTGTAAAATTTAAATAAATAAATAAATAAAAAGGTGTTTTTCCATGTATCCCCCTGCTTGCCCTCCTTTCCTCCTCCCAACATCTGCTAGTCTTCCCTCAGCCTCCCCCCACCCCAGCCCCCAGCCCCTCTGAAAAGGGCAAGGAATCACAAGTTGGGGCAGGTCACCCTGATGCTTCCACTCTAGGCAGATCTGATTCCCTCATCCCATTATTAGGACTGGGTTAAGCATGCCTCTGCAGGGAATGGGCAACAAGGTGCCTGCCCATTCACAGAAAAATTGTCTGATCCCCCTCCATTAGGCTGCACATATTGCCCATGCCAATCAGTAATTAATGCATCTGTACAAGTCTGCAAAGCCCAGATAAGGACAAAGATTTTTTTCTCCACATTCACCTGTATCTTGTTTTCTTGAGACAAGGTATCTAAATGAACCTTTAGCTTGTTGTGTCTTGAAAGTTTAGCTAACCTGTGAGCCTCTGGCACTTTTGGGTACTTAAGTGGCCCTAGATGTTGCCATTCCTGTCTTTGACCTAGATTTTGCCTCTCTAAACTCAATGGCAAATTTTGTGCAGTATGCACTTTTACCCATTAGGATATTTCTCCAGTTTTGTAATTGTGGCATTTTCATACTTACCAGAAACCATTACCAATGTCTTCCCCATTTTCCTAATGGCATTTTTGATTCTTTTACTCCTTAAGAAGAAAACCTTAAGATTAAGCAATGATTTTAGAACAACTGCATATATATAGCCATGTCTTCTCAGAAGACATATAGCTAGTCCATAAATTAATATAAAAGAAACAAAGAAGAAAGCTGCAATAGTCGTGTGAGAACCATAAGTTGACAAAATTGCATTGCCCTTTAGAACCACTGGCTCTCAGGGAGAAAAAGATAACATTATAATAGGCAAATAATTAGGAGAAGAATCTTCAGATAAACCTACTGTTTGCACTGACAAAAATGTATATGTTGGGATGTCCTTCTGTAAGATGTAAATGTGTGTTGCTTTTATTGATTGACAAATAGGGCTGCTGCAGCTAGGTAGGAAAGTCAAATTGAATGCAGAAAGAAAGAAGGCAAAGTTGGTAAAGAAACCATCAGCTTCCAGAGATAAAGATGTCAGAGTATCACTAGTAAGCTACAGGTTACATCCTAATACACAGATTAGTAGTAGTTGGTTAATTTAAATGTAAGAGATAGATAATAATAAGCCTGAGCCACTGGCTAAACATCTGTAATTAATATTAAGCCTCTGAGTGATTATTTTACATGTATCTGTGGGACAAGACAGGATAAAGACAAGTCACTACTACAAATAACACCCAATGTAAAGCATAAACCTATGACCCTGAAATTAAAAGTCTCATGGTCTACTAACTGAGCTAGCCAGGCAGAATAAAAACTTCTGCCTATAAGTGATGGCCAATCATAGCACACAAATTTCCACATAAAATCTAAAAATGATTTTAAAAAGGTGAGGGGGTTTTCTAGAGCATGTAAACAGGGCCAAAAACAGGTTCCTAATTATGTTTCTCATGCAGGCCATAGTACAGAGACCTTAATGCTTTCTTGCTCGAAGATGATAGATTTCTCCTGTGGTACATAGAGGTGTGTCCAAGCCATGTAGAACCTTGCATAGCAGATTTGGTTTTGCTCATACAGACAAAAAATGTTTTATAGGCTGCATGCAACTTGGGTTGGCATGGACTCAAAATTAGGGCAGAACATGGCACCCAGAGCTGACAATAAACATACCTCTACCATGTCCTCTTCCAAAGAGGAAGAGACAGTCGCCAAAGCCACCACCTTAGTCCTAGCCATGGCCACTTAGCGGTTTAAAGCAGTGATGAGAAAATGATTAGAGATACACAATAAATACAGATTCAGCCAAATGAAACCTCCAAATGGATCACAGTATTTTTCATAATTGTATGTAGGCTTGGAAAATAGAGGAAAAGGGGTATAGCCAGTAATATAAAGAAATAAATAGTTTTTTTAAAATAAAGTCTTTAAAGAGTCAAGAAAAGTACTATAAATAAGCCACATAAAGATGGAAAATACGTAGTGAGTCTAGATTATATATATTATTGTATTTTCCTTGACCTTTCTGCTAGTAAGCTAACTGCAGAGATATATTTGACTGTGAGGGCTATTAAGTTAAATCAGTCTATTTTAAGGATATTTTGAATTTAAAGTTTGAGACTAAGAATATATTACTTAAGAAAGGAGGGTCTGTTTTTGGTTCCACAGAAGATTAAAAGCTGTGACTCTCTTCCAGGTTAATATGGTTTGATCCATAAAGACCCATAAATGTCTCTGATGCAAATTATGGACCAGATTATCCAACATCTATAACAGCTTCAAGAATACTGACTGAGATGAATCAACCACAATAATACCCACGTATTGTAGCGGGAAATCCAAAGCTACATAGATAAACTGTGCCGGAGTGCTGAGCCGGTCAGAGCGTGGTCAACTGGGTGGAAACGACATGCCGGATGACAGAAGCGGACACGCGTTGCTGGACTGCTGGACGAGTGGCGTGGGGTAGGAAGGACTGTCCGACTGGGATCATTCCTGCTCTCCGTGGCAGAGATCACTCCTGCTCTCCACGGTTAGGATCGCTCCTGCTCTCCGCTTCTTCGCCCTTCTCCTACCTTTTCTCCTCCTCCCCTGGAACAATCCCTGTTATGTAAGTAACTTTTAAAAAATAAACCTTATTTAGCATATATTTCATGGTGGGTTAGTACCGCAATAACCTACTCCAGTCAGGACTTACCCATTATTCTAATTTTTTAGGGTCTAAAAAAATGAACAGTGTCTCCAATTGGCAGGAAGTCTAGAGAGTTATGCCCTCTTACCAAAAATAAATTATGAATTCTTGTCATTGTTTAAGGGGTATCATTACAAGTTGTAGTTTTTACTCTCAGCATTGTAGTTATCAGGTCTGTAACAGGCAGTCCCAAGCTCACATTAGTGATCAATAAACTTGGGAATGCAGGAGATTCAACAGCTACAGGTAAAAGAATGAGGTGGAGGAATGGTATAAGTTTTCATAAATCTTCAGCCAAAGTATGTGAACTTAGTACAGAAATGAGAAAATATATTACACATCTGAGCTTTTCTTTATGGCCTGAGTTTCTTGATCTGTAGTTGTTGGACAAAACAACTTTATAGGGTCCCATATCAGTGTTATGGCACCCTGGGAAGAAACACAAGTGTACTCTTGCCCTCAGGTCAATAGGTAGGCAGATTATTGCCATTGGAGAGAAATAATATCTCTCTATCTGACAAATGTCAGTGGCACATCCCTGGGTAAATAAGCCCAGTGTTCATGTGCCAAACACAATCAAAGCTGAGAAAATTAATGTGAAGAAAAACTTCTACAATAGCCAGGTCAGGATCTCTCTTACCTTTTGGTGATAATATCTTTGCCAGAGTTCTTTAAGGTCATATTAACTCTCTCCATAACTGCTTGCTCCTGTGGGCTGTGAAGGATGTCTGCTGTGTGAGATATCTTCCAGGTGCCTAAGAATTTATTAAACTGACGTAACACATAAGCAGGGCCATTGTCAGTTTAGTGGTCCAGGGTAGTTCCATGACTAGTATGGCTGATTTAATTGCCTTTATAACATTAGAAGCTTTTCTCCATGTAATGCTAATGCATACCTAAACCTAGAAAAGATATTAATTATTACATGTACATATCTCAAATTATCAAATGGAGCATAATGTGTCACACACATCTGTCATATAGCATTACATATAAAGTCTGGTGTGTTGGCCCCACCCTCTGTATGGGCCATAGGGAGCCATGTGTTGCATAAGAGGCACAGGTTCTGGATAGGTGCATGCATTTGGAAATTGGCAACTTTCTGATAATAGTTTATGTAAATTCTGAAAGTGTAAATAAAATTTCTGGTGTAGTACTCTTGCTGGTTTTAGCCAGTCAACTATATCTATGAGAGTAATGATGTCTATTACTTAATTTTCCTTAGCTATTATTTCTGATAATTCACAATGTGATGTAATATGAGACAAGTACCATATGTCTTTGGTTTAATACATTTTTTATTAGAAGCATGGTATTGGCTATAAGCTTAAGGGTATCCTTTTCTTTTGAAAAGGGTAATACTTGAACAGCTTAAACTACATATTTACTGTATAAAAAAATTAAAGAGTCATTTTGACATTTTACTAAAATATTAAAAAGGACTAACAATTCTCCCAAGTGCACAGAACATAAATTACTCATTTGTTTTATGTTTCTTTGGAATAGAATGCCATATTTTTTTATTAAATTTGAGAAAGCCAAGGTTGCATGTGGAATAGGTTTGAAGGAGAAAACTGAATCAATGGGAATAAAAATTTAAAGAGATAAAAGCTCAGGTAGAATCTTACTTTTGGCAATGATTCTCAATTACACCAGTAAATACAGCAACCATATCTTAGAAGGAAATGGAGTCAGTCCATAATACCTAAGTCTTCCTAGATAGGTATGGACAAGTAAATTTATCAGGCTCTGCAGTATGTTCTTGGAATTAACATTTGTACCTTAGGTCCCATGTGAAATGTTTGGTCAAATTTGAAAGTTACATTATGTAAGTCAGAATGAGCCTGATGGATTCACAGCAGGGGTCCAGATTGCCAAAGCACAACTATGAACTTCTAAAATGTCCAGTTAAGGAATGTATATTTCTACTCTCATTTATGCTATTATGTTTATGTAGCTCATTTTTTAAAAAATGTAATGTATAATTAAGAAATGCAGATTTATAGTCATCTATAATAGTCAAAGTAATAATAGTCATATTATTACTTATATTATTACTTAGGATTCTAGCTATGGAAAAATATATTCAGATATATAGGTACTCTTCAAACACTTTAAAGACCTACTGAACATGGCATTTAATATGTTTTATAATCTAAAATTTTCATAACGGAGATATGTCTATTCCTAGCAGCACCAATCAACTTCAGAGAAGATGATGAGCATTGAAGAAATTCCATAGGGAGTTACTTTCTTTGCAGCAAAAGTAAGACACTAAGGAAGAAACCGCCCTTGTGTTGATAGCTGAAAATATGCTGTTCAATCTGAATAAGCAGGACACAAAGAACAGTGACTACTGAATCTTGCCAAAACAGAGCAAAACAGTCTTTCAAATTTACCTGCTTCTGAAAATGACCTAACCTAGGGCTTTAGCCAAAGTAGAATGCCTCAAAGTCTCAGAAAAACATTCAGTAACTGTCTAGGTGGCTTGATGTCCCTGTCATTAGGTAACAGTTTTATCCTTCTGGAGTCTCTCATGGAGTTGAAGAATAGATAGCAATAATTATCAATTTTCTTAATTATGACAATAAAGTAAATTAGATATAAAACTTTAACCCTACCAAGATGAGATAGATAATGATGTGTATTCTCTGATTTTTATGAAAAACAATTAGACTAAATATGTAGCAGTAATTCTTTCTTGATAACAGTTTTGTTATATATAATTTTAATTACTTTGGTAGACAAAAAGGGTAAATGCTATGTGATAATGCTCTTGAGCACTGTAAAGATTTTTCACTTGGATTTGTTTAATAACAGTAGTCAGGAAGGAAGTATAGGTGGGGTGGAGAGGCTAGGAGAATTCTGGGAACAAGAAGAGTTGAGTCAGGAGTCTCCAGCCAAATGCAGAGGAAGCAAGATGAAAATGTTCAACTAAGAGGAGGAACCCAGCCACATGGCTAAATATAGATAGGATCTATGGGTTAATTTAAATGTAATAGCTATTTAGCAGTAAGCCTTAGCTACCAGCTGAGAATTTATAATTAATATAGGAGAATTCTGGGAACAAGAAGAGTTGAGTCAGGAGTCTCCAGCCAAATGCAGAGGAAGCAAGATGAAAATGTTCAACTAAGAGGAGGAACCCAGCCACATGGCTAAATATAGATAAGATCTATGGGTTAATTTAAATGTAATAGCTATTTAGCAGTAAGCCTTAGCTACCAGCTGAGAATTTATAATTAATATATGCATCTATGTGTTTATTTGGAAATAAATGGCTGTGGGAAAAGGTCGGACAGAAACTTTTACCTACTTTGGGACATGTTAACCTCAGTAAAAAGAATTGATTCCACATGTAACAATTACTGGCAAAGGGTCCTTAGAAAGGCACTTGAAAATTAATCTGTGTAATAGAATAGAAAACTATCTGCCCAAGTCAATCCTACCAAGAAGCCATAAAACCTTTGGTTCATAATGGAAGAGTAGTGCCAGGGCTTTCAAATGAACACATAGTGGTCATAGGCCATGGCTGTTGGGAAAAAGCCCCTCTAACAGTAAAGAAAGGTATTTCAAATAATTATGTTATACAATATTCAAATAAGATAATTTTTTCTCACAGAAGCCTACAGGCATCATGGGTTAGTTAATAGAAGAGATGAATTTATTTTGGAAGTGGAAGGACAAGAAGGACATGGGAAAACCCAGAAATGAAAGACTAGAATTGTGTGTATGTGTGTGTGTGTGTGTGAGAGAGAGAGAGAGAGTATGTGTTTTATAATAACTGTACTATATATCCATTAAATTTCAAAAATTACAGTTTCTAAACTTCTTGGTTCTTTGAAAGCTTTACAGTATGAACTTTGTGACAAAACCATAGTTTCACATGATTATCAAGAAGATTATGAAGAGAATTTATTTTAAAAAATCATTTTTCCTTGTCCAAATATGAATGAGGCATCTCAATAAGAGCATCGGTAAATGAAGAAGAATCAAAATGAGGAACCAAATCATATATGCATAAATTATACAGATGCAGGACAGGAAAAAGTGAGGAAATTAAAGAATTTATAAATATCTTCTATGAAAATATCAAAGAATAACTAAATAGAAAATGGTTAAAAAATAATCAATTGAATAAAATTTAGTCTTGAGACATATTCATCAATCATTTTTGCAATATAGCTTTATTTGGAAAATAGTGTTCTACAACATGCATGGTTTGAAGTTCCTATCAATTTACTATAATACATATTCATATACAAGTTATCTACTCACATGTTACTATTATAATACAGAAAGTTAAAGTTAACATCAAATTTTACTCATTGCACTGCCATTATAATTCTGAGTAGTTCAATTTCTTGTAAAAAACCAAGTTTCTATCATCACAGAAATCCATTCAATAAATTTTTTATATTTTTATTGAAAACTTTTCATCATCCCTAGTAACTTTTTAAAAATTTAATCTTAGACATAATGACAAAGATCACAAAAGAATTGAAAACAAATGTTGTAAGAAAAAGGCAGATCAAAATCTTCTTGTTGATGAGATTGCAAACTGCTGTAGCCTGTAAGCAAATGAATGTGGATACTTTTCAAAACTTTGCAAATAAATGTATACTATGATCCAGCTCTAGCATAATTTGTTACATGCCCAAAGTCCTCAACATCCAACTCTACAGATACTGTTCAGCCACATTCATTGCTGCTCTAGTTGCACAAACTAGGTAATAGAAACAATCTAAGAATACCAAATAGATCATGAAAAGGTAGTACATATATGCTATGAAAAAATATTCACCTATGAGAAAACAAAACTATGGCCTTTGCAGGTAAGTAGAACTACAAAAATAAATAAATAAATAAATAAATAAATAAATAAATAAATAAACTGAGTGAGTTATACTAAGTCCAGACAGAAAAATATCATTAGCAGCTTCTAGTGTCATATTTGAATCCATATGCTGGAATACCTGCAGAAAAGGGAAGCAAAAGGGACCACTGGTGTAGTGGCTATGGGACATTGGTGAGAGGATAATAGGATACAAATGAACTGAAGGAGAAATGAGAAAAAGGGCTCTCACACTGTACATTTTAGAAGAGTATAAATACAAGAGAAGGGTAGAGAGGGTGAAATAACAATAAGGTTGTCTAAAAAATTTCAATATTATATTATATGATTATATTATTAGCTGTCTATAAACTATAGCATACTTAAGTTTCTATGTAAACACACATACACACTTTGAATGACATTTTCTCACCTGAGCTCTCTTCAAGAGCCAAAAAACCAACTAACAAAAAACACCATCAACAGGAAGGAGCAGTTCTTCTCTGTTTTGTTGGTTAAAGTTGTCCAAGAAACTTCCAAAACACGCAGTATGGCTCTGGTTCTACAGCTAACTCTGTGGCTGGCTCTATCCTCTGATCTTCAGGCAAGCTTTATTTGATACACAATATATCATCATGTTTTCCTTATGTCTTTGTTTGACCCCATAAGTGGAAGATAAGTCCCTATTGCTGAAGATATTATGCACTTCAGAGAACCCTAAGTGGAACTGACATAAATATCTTCTCCCTAAAGAGTAGTTTTACAGATACCAAACAGCACCATGCCAGCTTCCAAAAGAGTGAAGAAATCAATAGTCCTACCCAGCTACATGGCCTATGGACCACAATTAACAGCATGAGAAATAACACAAAGAGTGCAGTAGTGATGTACATAACTTTGCAGTATCCTTCAGATCTCTAATTGGGCTCAAAATTGGCTCAACAGGCAGTAAATCATGCCTGAAATCAGCAACCAAGCCAAATGCACATAGACAGTGAGATCATTAATTTAGGGGGAGACCTACAACAACATATTTCAAAAAGTAGTTTAATCTATAATTGCACTCAAAATATCTGTCATTATATCCACAGATAAGAGTATCTCTGACTTCATACAAAGGAAGCTTCTCTCTTCTTAACATATGGAGATCATTATAGAAAACCAAAGAAAGTCATAAGTAAGAATTACACTGCACTGTGCCAGGAGATAGAAATGTGTGTGTGTGTGTGTGTGTGTGTGTGTGTGTGTGTGTGTGTGTGTGTAAAACAACTTCCCACATACAGCATTCAAAGAATAATGCAATACATGTGATAGAAAGATTATTATTAAGGCCAGAGAACAAGGAAGTTTGTTGTGAGACTCTGAATTCTAATAATGTTAGAAATTACAACCATAAAATTATACCAAAAATACAGAAAAACACAAGATTAACAAAGAAAGTAGATATGCAGATTGAGAAAAATCAATGTAGCCTCAAGCCCACATGCAGCTATTGAATTTTGAGCATAGAAAAAAGTTTCCCCAGGAAAGATCTCACCAACATTTTCTATAATGTCAAATATTGATCTATAAAAACATGTATATGGAAACATTATATAAACTGATCATGCTATATTTAAGCATGTATATGCATATACATATATGCTTGTAACAAAATCAGTGATAAAAAGAGGTCATGAACTTTAAAACAGAAAAAAGGAGAATATTAGAGTACTTGCAGTGTAGAAAATAAAGGGAGAAATGATATAATAATAATCTCAGAAGTTTCAAAGCAGGATTTTTATCTGCTTGGAACCTGTGTTAGTATTTAGCATGTGGAACTACACGTGGACATGCTAGCAGGATGCCAAGAAGCCATAGTAGGTTTATTAAAAGAACAGTTGGGAGAAGGGAAGGGAGAGAAAGAACAAAGAGAGAAAGGGGAGGAGATGGAGCAGAGGAGAAAAGAGAGTGTCTGTCACATGCTGGGGCTCTTTAAAGGCCATTCAATAAGCACCCTGCCTTGTCAGAGTGTCTCAGCAGGCTGGGGCATGACCCCAACACAGCATGCCAGTCATGCTCACACTAACAACCTGTGTGTGTCATAGTTTTTGTGAGTTCTTATGTGTATCAGTAAAGTATACGAAAAGCTTACCAGGTTCTGATCCTTAATGGAGTAGAACAAAATGGGTAAATGGCATCCAGTTCTTATTTCACAGTTAACAACTATAAACTTTTCTCCTGGAATAGCACTACTAGAGTCTGCAACTGTGAAACTGGAGTTAAGAAAATATAAAATAATGTTTAAATGTGATGTATAGTTGAACAAGTTTAGTGTATTCTGTATTTTATTTCATAGTTTTCTTCAATTTTTTCATTCACATGTTCTAAAATCAGTTAATCCACTGATATCAAATCTTCATCTCTTAAACTAATTCATAGGGACGTGTGAATTTAATCAAGAATACTTATGGGAAGGAAAAGGATCTTAAGATGCACGTGCTATGAGAAAGACATGGAAAACACAAAAATTAATGAGGAAATTTTTCTATCATATCCAAACTTTTGTTACACACTGGTGTTGATGAGATGCAAGTACATTGTTTATACATATTTAAATAATGTATAATTATATATATATATATATACATATACTTTCTAAAGGAAATCAATATAATCTCATACATATTTTTATATTTTAGTTTTGGTATATGTATAATTAAGGAGAGACCATCACTGTATTAGCATTTAGTACATCTAGTACATTTTCAAGGTGGGTTTATTCATAAATTTGAGTTTGATTTTAAATTTCTGAAGAAGTCTACACAAGCTGGAATATCCCATGGGTGACAAAATTTCCTGAGAATGCTAGAGATTATGATTAAGGGAAAAAGTATGTTATATTCAAGTAATTTGCTGAAGATTCCATGTGAAACTTGAGTATACGAAAATATAAAGTTCTGGGCATGATGGTGCACTCCTTTAATCCCAGCACTTTGGAGGCAGAGGAAGGCAAATCTTGGTGTTTTCAAGGCCAGCCTGGTCTAAATAATGAGTTTCTGGATTGCCAAGACCAGGTAGAGAGTCTTGGTCTCAAAAAGATAAATAAGTAAAACTAAAAATAAAATAGAAAGTGACATAAAATATATAAATTTCATTGAATATTAATATTAATAGACAATTTTACTTTATGTAATTTTTATCAGAATACAGAGTTAGAAATACTAAAATATAGAGAGCCAGTCTTCTTTCAGATGAGTCTATGATACATTATTTAATTCCAAAATGTCAACCCCAAATATTCATTTATGTATAAGTACCACTAAATGAATTTAAGTCTATATTTATAAATATATTTGTGATATATACACATGTGTGTTTCTGCATGTTTGTGTAACAATAAAAATTAAAGAATAAAAAGGCATATATTTGAGAAGAAGTGAATAACATGGAAGTAATTTAAGGGAGCATAAAGGGAGGGCATGATATAGAAATGTATACATATACAAAATGACATATATGTACATATGATATATGTATATATGATATATATATGGAAGAAATGAATGCCAAACTCAAAAATAAATTGAAATCTACTATTCCATTAATTTAAAATGTGCTTCTATTGAATTCTTTTCTCTGTAAATGTGTGCCTTTGGCTTAGGCTATAATATGTGTTTTCACTATGGAAGCAGGTTACAGAACTCATTTAAATGTGGTAGTCACACAACCTAATGGAAATTCTGAATGTCTAGTTATATTAAAAATTCAGTATCTAACTCAACTTCTCCTTCAGGCACAAGTAAAGACACTTTTGAAATGTGTTCAAGTGACTAAGCAACACTTAGAACTCAGGTTTTACCTGAGTAAATGTTCCCTATTCATTTCTAGATTCTAAGGCTTTATAATGTCTCATAGATATGAATGTTTTCTCAGTGCAGTTCCATGTTTCTTAACCATATTTCAAATTCACATTAATTTAGTAAGAATTTTCTGCTTCCAGTAGTTTTAAAAAATCACTAAAATAAGGAAACTATAATAGTAACTGAAATAATAAACTGAAACCTATCAACATATCTCCCAACATTGAGATTAAAAGATCTTGAGCTAGCTGGGCTTCAGAGACACAATTGAATTTCTTAATCATTAAACTAAGCCACAATCTACTCAAGAGAAACTATCTGTGTGACACTTCCTTGTTCTTATTTTCTTTTTTTAAAATTATGAATAAAGTAACATTTTCTATCCATGTATATCCTTATTCAAGGTCCTTTCCCCCTCCCACCCCCTCCAGTCACTCTCTCTTCTCCATATCTCCCCATCTCCTCCCCAGCATGGGCAGGAGGTCCCAAGGTCCCAATATTGCTCAGTTCAGCCTCCACTCCTGGCAGATTCAGTTTTCACCCCCACAACATTGAGACTGAGTCAGGTGTCAGTGTGCATCACAGCTAAGATAAAGCTTTAAACAATACTTAAGGTTAGGTTAAGAAGTTTTTTTTAAATGTCTGTCAGGTAAAAAAAAATCTTGTAAAGCAATTTAAAGTTTAGAAAAACATAATTGTAATGGCTGAGCAAGGGACTCATTGAGGTCAGGAAGCAGGAACAATAGTAGACTGGTTATTGCTGGCTGATGTATCTTTCATGCTAGAGTGGCTTGATAATCAAGGGTAATGATTAATTCCTTGTATCCATTTCTGTCCTCAGCTTCTGAATATAAAAAATGTTGATGAATGAATATGCAGCCTGAGAATTTAATAGAGCTGATTGATTGTTTTTTATATATACAAGTTTAGATTTGTGATTCCTTTGAGTTTTTTAAAATAAGATTATCTTTCCAGACAAATAATAAAATATAAAAAATAAATTAAAAAAATTAAACTGGCTTTAATTTTCACACATCAATGCTAATTAATTCACAGCAAAAGTATAATCTGAGAAAAATAATTTTCCCACCTCAATATTAATGCATCTTATTGAAAATGATATCGTCTTTTCAAAATAATGACTTATTAGTTCACATGTTTCCTAGTAAATAGTGACTTCTTAATTTCTTAGATTAGTTTTCTAAATGCAATTACTGATTGTGTGTGTTTGCATTTGATGTTCATATATGTGTGAAGAGTTTATACATGTATATACAAATGAGAGGAGAATGCTGTATGTACCTGTGCACATGCACTCTAAGACAAAGGAAGGCAGTATCTCTCTTCATTTATTGCTATCTCCCTGATTTTCTTAAGATAAGTTCTCCACTGAACCTTGACCTCACTGGTTTCACTAAAAACCTTTCTTGGCTTTACACTATCTCATTTCAACAATATTTTGTTAAAAGTGTGCAACCATGACTGATTTCTGATATGGATACTAAGAATGAGAAATAATTGCTTGTTTGCACAACAAATGCTCTTATCCACTGGTCTATATCCTCAGCATTGAAAGTATAATATTTTAATACTCAGAAACTATTATCCATCTCTTCCACAGTATCCTTATGGCATTTTTTATTTCCTTATTTCTGAAAGTGTAAACCATAGGATTCAAAAGTGGTGTCATAATGGTGGCAAATACAAATGCATTTTTTTCAGAAGAGAAAGCAGTTGTAGGTCTTGCATATATTAAAAAACATGGGACAAAGAATAAAAGCACAACAGTAATGTGGGATCCACAGGTGGAGAGGGCTTTTAGTCGTCCTTCAGAGCTGTGAGATCTCAGAGAGAACAATATGACGCCATAGGAGACAAGCAAAATAGAGAAGATTATGATGCTGATTGACCCACTATTAGCAAATACCAAAATGACAAATATGTGTGTGTCAGTACAGGCAAGCTTCAGTAATGGGAACAAGTCACACATGTAATGATCAATGACATTGGGTCCGCATAAGGGTAGTTGCAAAGTGAAGATAATTTGTACAGTAGAATGTAAAAATCCTCCTGCCCAAGAGACCACCACCAAAATGCTACAGAGCTTTCGGGTCATAATGGAAGAGTAATGTAAAGGTTTACAAATGGCCACATAGCGGTCATAGGCCATGGCTGACAGGATAATCACCTCTATCCCAGTGAAGAAGTGGACAGCAAATACTTGTGTCATGCAGCATTCAAAGGAAATGGTCTTCCTCTCATAAAAGAAGTCTACAATCATCTTGGGAGTGACAGTAGAAGAAGTACATGCATCCAGTAAGGACAGGAATATCAAGAAGAAGTACATGGGGGAGGCAAGCAGTGCAGGACTGTATATAATAGTCACCACAATTATCATGTTGCCCCAAATAGTTGCCAGGTATATCAGCAAAAATACAACACACAATATTTTTTCAACTTCTGAGTTCTGTGAAAGCCCAAGGAGTATGAACTCAGTTACAAAGCTCTGGTTATGCATTATTCTCAAGATGATTCTGAAGCAAAGTCTGTTTTTGTAAATCTGAAATTATGAGAAAAGAATAGCCCATTCAAGCTTATATCATCACTGTACAAGTTTTTTATTTCTTGTTTGATTTGACCATAAGAAAGAGTATTACTTTTTAAAAATGTATAGTTGAATAATGTGAATTATTAAATTTGGGATCAAGTTTTGAATACTTAAAATAGCCACATTTACAATATTTGTAAATAAAGGCATTTACTTGTGTGAAAGGAGGACAATGGCCTTTCTGTTAATGGTCAGCTTTCATTACTCCTTGTGGGATTCTTTAAGGGAAACATTGAAATAAAAACCAGAAAGTAAGCCCTCAGTGACTGATCAGTGCACTGCCTCATCTACCAATAGATGTGGGAAAATATATTTTAAGGCACACTTCAAAATTTTAGATTCAGCTTAAATATATGTAAAATGTGAATATTGGAACTTTTAACATCTCAGTCTATGGTTTATATAAGTTTTTTTCAGAAAGTGTGCAGCACGCCTCATTATATATATGTTGAAAGGATGGAAATTTTACAAATTTTTTAATTTTATAATGTAATAAGAATCTTAAAATACTTATCCTGCTTTTATAATAGATAAGTGAAATACTACAATAAACAAAATAAAAGCAATTACTCTAGACTTAAAGTTCTAATCCTTGGCAGCAATATGTTACATGGTTTATTTATTTAAATTTTGTAAAAGTTATCATCAAAGTTTTTATGATAAGACAAACTAAAATGCTTAACCTGGACCTTAGAGACACAAGATCTACCATCCATTCTCCTCAGGATCAACAGAGTAAAGAGTGAGATTTTTGTTTTTTGTAAGAACTTCATGCTCTTTTCGGTTTCTTTCACTCTTTAAAGGTTAAAGAATAGTATTCCTTTGTTTTTATGCAAATGAAACATCTTGGTAAAGACAACAGAATCACTTACAAAGAAACAGAAGGCCAAGGACCAACCAACTTTGAATGAAAATTGGTGACAATTTATAGCTGAAAAGGAGAAACTCAACCTCAAATGTAATTTAGCCTACCAACTTATTTGCCAAGATACATGCTTTGAAATTCATAAGAATTTATTATGAAACACATCCATAACATCTTACCTGCTTATCTCTAGTGATTATATGGTCACATTTGAAAATGTTAAATATTACTCATGGTATCACTACTTTTTAATGATAGGTGTAATTAAGTCACATTAAAACTCAACTGTGTCCCCCACTGAAAGTAATTTCACAGATTATCTGTTTAAATATTTCCATATCTGACTCATTTTCCTCATGTAGTCACAACACAAAGGTATCTGCATCTTTTCTTGTATAACATTCTCATATGTGAATATTTATGCATATAGGTATTTATGAGTATGTATTTCTATGCGCACATGTATGTTGTGTGTATAAAAATGTGGTTTTTTTTTATCTGAGAAGAAACTTGAGATGTTTTAATGACTGACATAAAAAGAAAGTAGACCTTATTTTTCATGTTTATAAATCTATCATGTGACTATTTATTTACTTTACAACAGTTATTTACAGGATGACCTAAGGACAATTCCCCACCAGTATGTGAAATATGAACTACATCCATCTACATGCTAGAGCTAACAAATCAGTGGCCTTAAACAAACCCTATAAAGTCACTGAATCAGGCAGTAATCATTTACTCTAAGTTAATATAATACTACTTAGTTTCTTAATTATCTTTCAGAACTAAGGTAAGAGATAAAGAAATTTAGTAAGTCAGGAAGGCATGGTGCCCATGCATGAAATGTCAAAATGAAACTCAGAATTTCACACAATAAAAATATAGAGTTAAAAATTAGTAACACTATTCACCCTCCAGCTTTCTCAAAATGCCTCAGCTTTGCTTGCCTTGCTGTTCCTGTCATACAGGAATAACTTTACTGTTTGTTCCCTCTGTTTACTGCCTTACTGAGGGACTTCTGAAGTTTTTCTTTTGCTGTCTTGGTGATTCTGTTTATTTTAAGAGAGACCAAATCACAACCATCAGAACAGAAGAGGTTCAGATCTTCAACTATTTGAATTTTCTTAACAGTTCAGAGGCAGTCTCTACCACATAGAGAAAGCTAAACAGACATTCTTAACCAGCAGACTCCTTATTGACTTAAGGCACTCTTCCTGAGTCAGTGACCTTGTCTGTACCTCACCTAGTGTCCAGTTACGGAAAGAGTACATCTTATATTCTCTATCAACAGCTATGCAGTATATACAACACTCCAACTAACCCAGCCCCTGTGTCATAATTCTGTAGAAAACTTCAAAATACTATTTTCTAATCAAAGATATCAGAACAGTAAGAACACTTGTGTTCCTTACTGAAAATGTTTACAAAACAAGCAAATAAATTGGTAGTGGAGGGATAATAGAAAAACAGCACTTGTGCGATTTTGATGTTACTTGCTTACAACTTCTAGGGGACAAGCTGAAAATGTGTTTGATCTCATTAGGCTTAAGGGAGGGGAAGTTCAAGGAAAAGGAAGGGAGGAGAAATTGAAAAAAAATTGAAGAAAGAAAAAGTCCTCTTTCTGAGAACTTAGTTCTGGCCACCTGAGCAATTACTAATTGGTAAGCACCAGCCTCTATTATAAATATATCTTTTTAATCACTGATAAGGTGACTACCCATAATCATAATATTCATCTGAATGATGAATGATCTGAACACCAGAGTGCATGAAAACCCATTCCCATAGCTATGCACTGGATGTTTCCTGTTTGCTTTAAACACAGTAGACTGACATGCTGCACCTACACTTAAAGCACTTCATCATAATTAAAGCCCTCAGTGTAAATGCTGAAATGTATCTTAGATGGCCATGCTTCACTTCATTAAAAAGTCTGCAGTTAGGTGTCACTTACTCTATGAAAAAGTCCATTCAGTGGTGAACAAAATTCTGTTTATATCTGACTCCCCTGTACACCAGAAGAAGAAAGTAGTGATTCTGAAAGTTGATGCTTTGAAGCATGTTAGCATTGCTTCTCTGATTCTGCCATCAGCATTTTTCTCAGGTTGCAAGAAAAATGAAGAAGCCAAGGTTTCAAGGTTTCCCCCCGTGTTGTCACTGGATTTATAGAAGTTTCCTTAATATGTCATCAGCCTGGGAGACTGATTATTAGTCCCCTGGGATTTTAAGATTTATATCTGCATGAGTTTATAACACATTTTTATTTTATGATTGAACTCTTCTTTGAGTATTTAAAATACTTTTTATTAATGTGATTAGAAAGAGCTTAACTTTTCCAAAAGGAGATTCTTTAAAACTTTCCTCGAAGAGTTGAATTCTGCCACTAGAGAGACTTTTGTATGTTTTGCCTTCATATTCAATATTCTCTTTAAAAATAAATAGTTTATACATCCATGGATGCTGTTTTTCTTTAGAATGATCAGGTTCTTAGCTGATAATGACTTTATGTAACACTGTATTAGAAGGAGAATAGAGCTGTAAAATAAATGTAATACAATATTTCTCTCCTCTGAGTTTTAGCAAAATGTGTGGGTACTCACCAAGCAAAATTGCTGGTACTTTCATAAAGAATCCTTTCACTAATTTCTATGTGAATCACGTGTTGTTTGAGTAATAAAGCAGCAGAGACTATTCCTAAAACGCATTTTATGAAAAACTATATTTAAAGATATATACTCATTTGAATGTTATTTACTGACCCTAAATATAACTATAGCACGTGTGTGGGGCAAGGGTGCATAAACGTTGTCTGTTTCCTTTCATAACACAGGGATAACATGAATTCACAAGATTTCTTCTTTTTCCCATATTTATCTGATACAGGAGTTATAGGTAGGCCTAGGCCAAAATCTGTCTTGTATAATAAGTGAAAAATGAAAAATAGAGTTTCTAGAAGAGGAAGAACATCATGTAGCCTCATGTGTGGAAATACCTTGAAGATCACTTTAACACAGAGAATGTATCTGTAGAAACTTGATAATGCTGATCAAAGAAAATCATCGAAGTTATCTCTTAGATAATTTTAGAAATGGAACAAGCTAAATTGTCTGTCAAATTATACAGGTCTTAAGCATTAATTTCTACCCTTTTAGAAATTTGTTTAAACTTGATTTTGAAAAGTAGAAATTAGATGCCTCAGGAAATAATTGTAAATAATAGTACTCAAGCAGTACCTGTTTGACACTCTTTCAGTTTAAGAAGAATTTATTATTTTCCTTTAATTTAAATGTCACACCTCTGTCCCAGTACAGAATAATGTAATATGAATTACATCTCACAGTAGGTGATATGATATCTACTAATGATTTCTTATCCCACTCAATTTAAACTATAAACAACTTGTTCCTTGAAACTTTTCCCACTTTGCTTCATTTCTTATCATCTATTTCTCTAAGGAAAATATAGTTCAGAAATGCAAATAATAGTTTGAAAGTGCATTAGGATAAATAATAAAAGTATTTTTACATTTTTATGAAGTTTATGCATATTCTGTAGCTGAACTTTCTTTGAACCTCTGGCTTCTATAACATAACGTGGTGACTGCTTAAGTATGAAAGCTTGGCCTTACTTTAGACTTGTTACCATCTAACTCTTAAAACTTAAATTAATCTATTTATATTAATTTACATTCTGCCATGTTGCTCCTTACCTAGCCTCAAAACTGTATGTTTGACTTTCTTCATTTCTCTTGGAAACTCACCTGATTTTTCTCCCTCAGTTCCTGGCTCTTCCTGAAAGTCCCACCTATTCTAGCCTTGCTATTGTTCATTCAGCTCTTTATTAAACCTGTCAGAATGTGAGGGAAAATCGAGACATCTTCATAAGACTAGATCAAATATCCCACGGCAATACTGGAGAAATGATATGTCTAAAGTACAAAATCTAAAAAGAAAAAAGAAAGGGGGCTAGAGAAATGGCTAGCACATAAGAGGACTATGGCTTTGATTCATTCTACCTACATGGTGACCCACACACACTTTTAATTCCAGCTCTTTGTTGGACAAACTTGATGCACATGCACACATGCAGGCAAAACATCCATATACATGAAATTTTAGAAATCTAAACAATAAATATAAAAAAATATAGAACCACAAGCAAGATAATAGAAACAAGAGTTTGAAATTGTAGTCAGCTCTGTAGATTTATATTCCTCTATTCCCTACCAATTTATAATCTCATTTTTCTGTATTAAATTTGTAAAAGTCAAGTAACAGCTTTTTCTAAGATAACAGTTGAATTTTGGCAATTAGTTTTTAATTATATTATAAAATTATATAGATTAAAATGTATAAGCAGGATATTATGCAGAAAAATGCTTAGAGGTAACATGATTGAGTAAAAGCATGTATTTTTTGGTTATTTTTTCATAAAATATATACATTCTAATTATATTTCGGCTTCATGTCCTCCCTATCCTTCTCTCCTCCATGCCCATCTTACTCCGCACATGACAATTATAATCAATTCATGGTGTGCAAGCAAATTCAAAAAGTTTTCCTTTTATGAAAAATAAATTTACTTCTCATGATATGTCTTGATTACAGTTTTTTCTCCATTTACACTTCCAAGTTTCTTTCCAACATCTCTCCTCTCAAGATCCATTCCCTTTATAACTCTCATTTAAAAAAAAAAAAAAAAAAAAAACTTCTAAGCGATAACAGCCAAACATGATAACATAAAATATAATAAGATAAAACAAAAACCATAGCAACAAAATTGGCAAGACAAATCAAGAGAACAAAAGGTACCCTAAGGAAGAGCCACTTAGGAATTTCATGAAAGCACTAAGTGGAAGCCATATAATATACTTAGAGGACAAGATGTAGACACATGTTGGTCCTGTGCATGTTGCTTCACTTTTTGTGAAAATGAGCTTTGCTCATATGCTGAGCAAGAGTAATGCTTCTCAACCTGTGGGTAGTGACCCCCATTGGGAATAACATATCAACTATATTGCCAAAACAATATATACATTATGATTTATACCATATCAAAATTACAGTTAATGAAGTAACAACAAAAATAATTTTATGGTTGGAGATCAACATAAGAGGACCTGTACTAAAGGGTCACAGCATTAGGAAGATAAGAATCACTGATTTCTTCTTTTTTTTTTTTTACTTATTTATCAATAAAGTCTCATTTTTTAACCATAATTTCAGCACAAGTTAGCACACTGAAATGAGGCAGGATCCATCCCTTCTTCACTGTATCAAGGTTGAGCAAGGCATCCCACCATAGGAAGTGGGCTCTTAAAAGCCAGTTCCTGTATCTGGGATAATTTCTGGCCCCATTCACAGCTAGGGGGCATATTAACATTTGAATCAATGTAAGTAAGGGTCACTGGCATTCAGAGGGACTAGTTTGGTCCCATTCAGGCTCTCCAGCTGCCAGTCCAGAGTCCCTGAGCCCCCATTAGTACAGGTAAGCTGTACCGGTGGTTTTCTCCATTGTGCTTTTGACTCCCCACCCCCTTACTCCTCTAGTTGCTCCTCCCTCTCTTCAGCTGAACTCCAGAAGTTTGACCAATTGCTTGGATGTGAATTTCTGGGATGGGAGATGGAGTTGGGGAGAAGGAGGGATGAGAAGGAGAAGGAGATGATAAAAACAGTGGAGTATATGTAAAAGAAATCTTATTAATAATTTATTTTTTATAAAAAGAACCACTGATTTTAATGTTCTTGTTTTCTTGGTGTCTTTATATACCTTTAGCCTTTATACTCTTTCTACTTCCTCTTCCATAAGGTTCTCTGAGCATTGGGGAAGGGATTTAATGGTGATATGATGTTTGGGCATGAATATTTCCAGATATCTCTCAGTCTGCTATTGTCTTAGTGAGGGTCTCCATAATTGTTCTCATTTGCTACAGAAGTAAGCTCCTCTGATAATGGATAAACAAGGTAACAGTATATGATTGTGGCAGAATGTCATTGTGAGTAAATAATTTTATGATTGCTTTCTTCTTTCATATTTTAAATCAGTAGTAGTATTTGGGTTGACCCTAGATCACTAGGCTATCTAGTCTCAGGATCTTGGTTACCAAAACAATGATGGGTATGGGTCTCATCTCATTGAGTTGCCCATAAATCAAGTCAATTTCTGGTTGGTTATTCCCATAAGCTTTCTACTACCATTGTCCTAGCACACTTTGTAGGTTGGACATCGTTGTAGATGAAAGGGTTTGTGGCTGGATTTGTACTTGTTTTTCTCTTTTGGTAGCAAGCAGAGTACCTTCCTGTGACAATAATTCTACTTTGTAAAGTCTACAATATAGGAGTGAAGGCTCTTTGTAAGTTCCAGCTAGATAGCTCTATGTTAAATGAGTTGTATAGATTTTTTTTTTCAGCAATGTGCATTTCTGTCAGTTTGCAGAGAGCAATATGTCATCTTGACAGTAGCCTGGGTTGTTTGGGTATCACCCTGGGACCCTATTGACCAAGAACTCAGTGAGATGTAACCTTATCCTGGTTCTGGCTGTTTTATTTGATGACAAGAGATGTACAATTGAAGCTCTATCTTCCTCAATATTTGAAAATATCATTAAGATGGCCTTCATATATGGATATATCTTAGCAAGCTTCTTCTGCATGAGGTTTTCAGACTAACCCTCATATGGTCCTTAATTTTAGCTGTCTATCCTCATTCCTGCCCCCTTCCCTACTTGATCCTCCCATTTCAATTATCTCCATCTATTCATAGTTATCTATTTTATTTACCTTTTCTAATGAAATCTATATCTGTTCCATATATTCCTTTACTCTATACCTACCCTCTGTGATTCTATAGACATAGGTTGGTTATCATTGACATATTAGCTAATATTCACATATAGGTGACTATATACCATTTTTGTTTTTCTGATTCTGGAATATGTAACTCAAGATAACTTTTTTTAGTGTAATCTATTTGCTTGCAAATTTTATGATGTGATTATTTTCTCTGTCAGAGTAATATTTCATTAGATAAATATACAATATTTTCTTCATTAATTTATCTGTTGATAACTAGTCTATTTTAAATATCTCACTATTATGAATAGATTAGCAATAAACATGTTTGAGCAAGTTTCTTTGTGGTAAAATAAAGCATCCTTTGTTATAATTCCAGGAGTGGCATAGCTGGAAATTGAGGCAGATGGATTCTCATATTCCTTTGGGAACTATCACAATAAATTTTATAGTAGCTATACATGTTTGTATTCCAAATAGAAATGGGTATTATTGCACATTCTTGGTATCACGTCTTTGTTTTATACATCCTATACCTTCTGACAGATGTAAGATAAAATCTCAAAGCACTTTTTATTTGCTTTCCCTGATACTAGATGTTAAACATTTTCTTAAGTATTCCACATCTCTGAGGTTCCTCTATTTAGAATGTTCTTTTTAAATCTCTACCTTACTGCTGAGTAGTACTCCATTGTGTAGATGTACCACAGTTTGTTAATCCATTCTTCAGTTGAGGGTCATCTAAGTTCTTTCCAGGTTCTTGCTATTACAAATAATGCTGCCATGAACATAGTTGAGCTAATGCCTTTGGAGTATGACTGTGCATCATTAAGGTATACAGCTAGAAGTGGTATTGCTTGGTCTTTGGGGAGACTGATTCTCTATTTTCTGAGAAACCGCCATACTGTGTTCCAAAGTGGCTGAGTAGATGTACCATTGTGTAGATGTACCACAGTTTGTTAATCTATTCTTTAGTTGTGGGCCATCTAGGTTGTTTCCAAGGTTCTTGCTATTATGAATAATGCTGCTATGAACATAGTTGAGCTAATACTTTTGGGGTGCAAATATGCATCTTTAGGGTATATGCCCAATAGTGGTATTGCTGAATCCTTGGGGAGATTGATTTCCAGTTTTCTGAGTATCTCCACACTACATTCAAGAGAGGCTTAACAAGTTTACACTGAGTGTTTCCCTTGCTCTGTACCTTCTCTAGCATAGGCTGTCATCTGTGTTTTAATGTTAGCCATTCTGAATGGTGTAAGGTGGTATCTCAAAGTTGTTTTGATTTGCATTTCTCTGATTGATAAAGATGTTGAGCACTTTTTCAAGTGCCTTTCAGCCATTTGTATTTCTTCTGCTGAAAATTCCCTTTTTACTTCTGATCCCCAATTTAATTGAGTTATTTAGGTCTTTGGGTTTGAGTTTTTTGAGTTCTCTATGTATTTTAAAGATCAGTCCTCTATCACTTGTAGAGTTGGTAATAATCTTTTCCCATTCTGTAAGCTGTCATTTGTTTTATTGACTATTTCTTTGGCTTTACAGAAGCTTCTCATTTTCAGGAGGTCCCATTTATTGATTGTGTCCTCAATGTCTGTGCTACTGCTGTTATATTTAGGAAGAGGTCACCTGTGCCAATGAGTTGGAGAGTATTTCCCATTTTCTTTTCTATCAGGTTCAGTGTGGTTGGGTTTATGTTGAGGTATTTGATCCACTTGGATTTCAGTTCTGTTCAGGGTGATAGGCTTGGATCTATTTGCATTTTTCTACATACTACCATCTAGCTATGACAACACCATTTGTTAAAGATATTATCTTTTTTTCCATTGAATAATTTGGGCCTCTTTTACAAAGATCAGATGTTTTAGGTTTTAGTGTTAATATCAGAATCTTCAATTCAATTCCATTGATCCACGAGTCTGTTTTTATGCCAGTACCAGGCTGTTTTTATTACTGTAGCTCTATAAGTTAATTTGAAGTCAGGGATAGTGATGTTTCTTGAGGTTCTTTGGTTGAGCAAAATTGTTTTGGCATTCCTGGCTTTCCTGTTATTCCAAATGAAATTGAGTGTTGCTCTTTCCAGGTCTGTAAAAATTTTTGTTGGGATTTTGATGGGAATTGCATAGAATTTGTAGATTGCTTTTTGTAGGATTGCCATTTTTACTATGTTGATCCTACCTATCCAGAAACATGAGACATCTTTCCATTTTCTGATATCGTCTTCAATTTCTTTCTTCAGTGATTTAAAGTTTTTGGCAAATAGATCTGCTACTTCTTTGTTCATAGTTACACCAATGTATTTAGTGCTATTTGTAGCTATTATAAAGGGTGATGTTTCCATTATAACTTTTTATCTTTGGGGTATAAGAGTTCTACTTATTTCTTTGAGTTAATTTTATATTCTGCTTCATTGATGAAGGTGTTTATCAGCTGTAGAAGTTTTCTGGTAGAATTTTGTGGATCACTTATGTATATAATCATATCATCTGCAAATGGAGATTCTTTTACTTCTACTTTTCCAATTTTTAACTGCTTAATCTACTTCAGATCTCTTTTTTCTTTAACTAAAACTTCAAGATCTATATTGAATAGATAAGAGCAGAGGGGATAGCCTTGTCTAATTCCTGATTTTAATGGGATGGCTTTAAGATTTACTTCTTTTAGTTTGATGTTAGCCAATGGCTTCTTGTAAATCACCTTTACTATATTTAGATATTTTCTCTGGGTTCCTGATCTCTCCGGGACTTTTATCCTAAAGGAGTGTGGAATTTTGTCAAAGGCTGTTTCAGCATCTAAGGATATTATCATGTGGTTTTTTTCTTTCAGTTTGTATATATGATGGATGACATTTATAGGTTTTCATATGTTGAACCATCCCTCCATTTCTGGGATAAAGCCTGCTTGATCGTGGTGGATGACTTTTTTTTTTACATGTTGTTGTATTTGGTTTTCCAGAATTTTGTTGAGAATTTTTCATCAATATTCGTGAGGGAAATTGGTCTGTAATTATCTTTCTTTGTCACATCTTTGAGTGCTGAGAAAATTAGCGTTATTTTGAACTCATAAAAAGAGTTTGGCAATATTCCTTCAATTTCTTCTATATAGAACAGCTTGAAGAGTATTCGTATTAGTTCTTTGAATGTCTGATAGAATTCTGCATTGAAACAATGTAGACCTGTGCTTTTTTTTTTTTTTTACTTGGGAGGCTTTTAATGACAGCTTCTATTTTTTGGGGGGTTATAAGCCTATTTATGTTTTTAATCTGATCTTGATTTAATTTTGGCAAGTGGTACCTGTAGAGAAACTGTCTATTTATTCTAGGGTTCAACTTTTGTGAAGTATAGATTTTCAAAGTATGACCTAATAATTCTGTGGATTTTCTGGGTTTAAAAACTCTGTGGATTTTTTTTTAAAAATCTGTTTTTATGTCCCCCTTTTCATTTCTGGTTTTGTTAATTTGGATATTTTCTCTCTGCTTTTTGGCTAGTTTGGATAAGGGTTTATCTATCTTGTTGGCTTTCTCTAATAACCAATTCTTCTATTTATTGATTCTTTGTATTGTTTTCTTTGTCTCAATTGTATTGATTTCAGCCCTAAGTTTGATTATTTCCTGCTGTTTAATGCTAGGTAAGTTTGATTCTAATTTTTCTAGGGCTTTCATTTGTGCTGTTATTTCTCTAGTGTGGGATTTCTCTATGTTTCTCATATTGGTGTCTAGTGCTATAAATTTTCCTCTTTAGACTGCTTTCATTGTGTCCCATAAGTTTGGGTATATTATAGATTTTGTTAAATTTGGTTAAATTGTAGGAAGTCTTTGATTTATTCTTTTAATTTCTTCCTTGAACCAGAATTGCTTCAGTTGAGTGATGTTTAGTTTCCAAGAGTTAGTAGGCTTTCTGTGATATTTGATATTGTTGAACTAACTTTAGACTATGATGATTTGATATGATACAATGAGTTATTTCCATTTTTCTGTCTATTGATTATTGTGTTATGACCAGTTATGAGGTCAGTTTTAGAGAAAGTTACATATGTTGCTGAGAAAACTTTATACTCCATTGTTTGTGGGTGGAAGCTTCTGGTAAATATCTATTAAGTCCATTTGCATCAAAACTTTGTTAGACCTCTTATTACTTTGTAGAATCTTTGTTTGGTTGACCTATCCAAAGGTGAAAGTGGGGTATTGAAGACTCTCCCTATTACAGTATAACATTTGATGTGGGGTTTAAGCTTTAATAGTGTTTCTTTTACATATGTAGGTGCCCTATATTAGGGGCATAAATATTCGAGTTTGAGATCTCATCTTGATCATTTTTTTCTGAAATGAATAAGTAAAGTCCATCCTGGTCTTAATTTTAGATTCATGTCTACTTTTTTATATATTATGATGCCAACACCAGCTTGTTTCTTAGGGTCATTTGATTGAAAAATCTTTTCCCAAACCTTTATTCTGAGCCTGTGTCTGTCTTTGAAGTTGAGGTATGTTACTTGGATGCAGTAAAAGGATGGCTTCTCTTTTTGTATCCATCATGTCAGGGTGTGTATTTTTAGAGGTGAACTGAGTCCATTGACATTAAGTGATATTAATGACCACTATTGTTATTTCATTGGTAGCTTGTGTGTATTTCCTTTCTTTGGGCTTTTCTTGTGTGAGATTATCAATTGTTTGTGATTTCATGAATATATCTGGAATTCTTAAGTTGGAGTTTTCCCTTTAAAGCTTTCTGCTTGCCCTGATTTGTAGGTAGGTATTGTTTAAATCTTATTTTGTCATAAATTATCTTGCTTACTCTATCTCTGGTGATTGGTAGTTTTGTTGAGTATAGTAGTCTAGGTTAGGTAGCCATGCTCTTTTAGTGTCTGTATCACTTCTGACCAGGACCTTCTTGCTTTCATTCTTACAGTTGAATTTTCTGATGTTATTCTGATCAATCTATCTTTATAGGTAAGTTGGCCCTTTTCTTTTGCAGCTCTTAAATTTTTTCTTTGTTCTGTAGGTTAAGAGACTTGATTATTATGTGGTCAAAAGACTTTTGGGGGGTATAATCTATTTGGTGTTTGGTGAGCTTCTTGTATTTTTATAGTTATTTTCTTCTTTAGGTTGGGAATGTTTTCTTCTATGATTTCATTGAATATCTTTGCTTTTGAGCAGGTTTTCTTTTTCTTCTATTCTTGTTATTCTCAGGTTTGGTCTTTTTCATGGTATCTCCAATTTCCTGACTATTTTGTGTTAGGGCATTTTTGGTTTTAGTGTTTTCTTTGACTAATGTATCTATTTCCACTATTGAGTCTTCTACTCCAGTGATTCTCTCTTTCATCTCTTGGCTTCTGTTGTTTATGCTTGTATCTGTAGTTCCAGTTCTTTTCTTAAACCTTTGCCTCATTTTTTAAAATAAAATTTTTAAATTAAGACATAATCTCTCGCTGAACATAAAGCACATTTTGAGTCTGTTTGTTCTTTCTTTATTATTTTATGTCAATTTTTATTTCCTGGAATGCTTCTTTCCTTTGTGCTTTTCTTCTTTTCTTTGTTTTCTTTCAAGAATTTGTTCATCTTTTCCAATTTTTGTTTGTATTTTCTTCTATTTCTTTAAGGGAATGTTTTATGTTCTCTTTGAAGGCTTCTATAATCTTCATAAAGGTGCTTTTGATAGTGTTTCCCTTTCATTGCTCTGTTCAGGTCTTGTGTTTTAGAATCACCAGTTTCTTCTAGTTGTGCTTTGTTGTTCTTTATATTATTATATGTATTCTTGCACTGGCATCTGCCCATTACTTCAATGGTTCACTCTTAGTCAGCTCCTAGTTAGTTGTGGCTAGAAAGTTTGTGTGTCTCCTGTCTGCTTTGGACTTGGGTCTGTGGTTTGAAGGTTTTTGTCTGTGATGATGCAACTCACCCTGAAGGCCAGCCCAGCTGTGGGAGGTACCTCCTGCTATGTTTCTGAGGGATCATTGGGAAAGGTCCCTCCCAGCTTTAGCCTAGGGTCTAACTAATTAGCAAGAGGGTGAGGTCAGATCCTTGGGTGTGTCTATGGCCCCAGAGAGAAATTCTCAGGGTGACCCAGGAGTTGGGAATCCTCCTTTTTGTTTGTCTAGATTGGAAAGAATGTTTACTGTAAGTAGTTGAGGCAAGGGCAGGCAAATTTTTTTTTAAGGGAGACAAACTCTATGTGGAATATCTTTAATGCCTAACGTTATCTTTGAAAAGGAATAGTGTTGGCAGGAGTAATCCTGTCTCTACTCAGCTAAATTTCAAATAATAAAACATTTAATTGTTATATTTTTATGCTTATAAAGTATTTGAATATTATCTATCTAAATGACATGTTATTAATATCTACAAGACCTAATTAACATGAATATAATATAACAATATTATGTGTCTATAACTTCTTTTTTTTTAAACCTAAAATTTCTTTTTTTCCCTTCTTTTTTATTTATTTGGTGATTTTACATCATGCACCCCATTAAATTCAGTTACCAGTCCTCTTTGATTCATACCCATCCTTATGATATCCCCATTTACAAAAATCCCATTCATTCTGCTAATTTAGTTTCTAGAGCATAATTAAATTCCTTGTGACCAGGCCCTTAAGGAAAACGAGTTCTTCCTTACCCACACGCCTGTCAGAAGTCATCAATGCAGAAGTGAAACACTGTGTCATTTAGCTATGTTCTAACATTGAACTAATTTTTATTAACTTAGATAAATTAAAGACTAAAGTTTATAATATAAAGTAGACAATAAATAAAGATATACAGAATAGGGACAATGACTTTGTTCATTATAAAATTTATAAAAATTATAAATAAACATATTAAGTAGAGGTAAAAATGTATAGTGCAAAATGATCATATCTTTAATACATATCAATATATAAAATATCTTAAACAGGTAGAAACAATACATATGTATATATTATGACAAAGATAATTAAACAGAGGTAGAAATTGTATAGTGTAAATGATTACTGATGGCAACTTAGTGTGGACACCCAATCCATATAGCACACTGCAGTCCAGTTCTCCTGGAGCCAAGTGAACCTACTGTCTCCATGTTTCAAGTAGAGGGGACTACAGGTATGAGTCTCTGAATCCCAGATCTATACTGGCTAAGGGGTCATGCCTCTAAGTATAGATAATGACACCTGCTCTCCTCTAGAGTATACTGCAGTTTTGTCCAAATGACAGTGTCCTTTTCCTGAAGAAGTTTCTGTTTCATGGGGTTTCATTTATTGTTAATCTTAGTACCTGTGCTAATGGTGTTATGTTTAGAAATTATATGTTCCCATACCAGTTTCTCAAGATTATTTCTCCTTGTCTCTTCTGTCAGAATCATTACAGTTGGTTTTATGTTTAGGAATGATTCATTTTTGGACTTGAAGTATATGGAGGGTGATAAGAATTAAATTATTTGCATTCTTACACATGCAAACATTGTTTAACTAGCTCCATTTGTTGAAGATGCTGTCTTTTTTATACAGCGTGTATTTCTGGCTTCTTAATAAAAGTATCAAGTGTCTACAGTAGTGTGAATTTAAATCTGTGTCTTCAATTTGATTCCACTAACTCCCAATATACATACCTTCTTTTTAAAGCAATGTGCTCTCTTTACAGTAAGGTAAGCACAGAGTTCTTATCTAAAGAGATTTTTGGCTCTTTTCTCTTAATAAGTTTTCAAAGTGTGATTTTGTGTGTGTGTGTGTGTGTGTGTGTGTGTGTGTGTGTGTGTATGTGTTTGTATTTGGGAATTAGTGCACATGCAAATGGATAAGTCAGCAAAGCCCAGATAAGGACACTGACATTGGCCATCTTTCACCTGGACATTACATTCTTAAGACAAGGTAACTGAGTGCACCTTATGTTTGCTGCGCTCCTTACCTGTTTGCTGCTGTGTGAGCTCCTGGAGACTTTTCAGCTGCCTTTGGTTAAAGTTGTGCTGTACTGGCAGTCTTTTGGCCTAGTTTCTGGCTTGTCCAACTCAAACCCTCATATTGTGCAATCCCTCATACTTGTGATCTTACCCAGGCAGACGTTTCCACAGTTCTGTAAGTGTAGCATTTTAACATTTAGTAGAAATCATTATCAATATCTTTCCCATTTTACTTATGATACTCTTCATTCCCTTATTCTTGAAAGTGAAAGCAATATGACTGAGAAATTATTTCAGGGCAACAATATATATAATCATGCTTTCTCAAAAGTTCATAGGAGCACAGACAGTCCATAAATTATGGAAAGAGCAAAAGTACAACAGTAGTATGAGATTCAAAAATGGAGATAACATTGCATTGTCTTTCAGAACTATGGGATCCCAGAGAGAACAGGATGACACCACAGGGAACAAGCAACAAGTAGAAGACTAAAATGCAGATAAATCCAGTGTAGGCACTGGCAAAACACGTGGGTGTCAGTATCTAATAGCTTCAGTAGCAAAAACAAATCACATATGTAATGATCACTGGCATTGGCAGAAGAACACTTGCAAATTAATTTGTATGATAGAATACAAGAAGACTTCTGCCCAAGGCACTCCTGCAGGAAGCCATAAAGCCATGCTTCATGATGGAAAAATATAGCTAGAACTTTCAAATGATCTTATAGCAGTCACAGTCTATGGAACAACACCTATGACACAGTAATTGAGGATATTTCAAATAATAATATTTTAAGATATTCAAATGAGATTGTCTTCCATTCATACAAGAATACATACAAGCATCTTGAGTGTGAAAACAGAAGGTATGCATTCACCCAGGAGGAACAAGAAGTATATGAGACAAACTAGCAGTGTAAGACTATAAATAATTGTGAGGGTTTTTTTTTTTTGTGTGTGTGTATGCATTGTTGCTAATAACTGCATTTTAAACCAGTAATGTGAAAAAATGTGAAAAAATTTAGACAGATTTTTTTTTTTGGTCTTCCGGTTCACAAAAACTGTCACAGAGACTTATTTTTTTTTTGTCTCTTCTTTATTTTGTATTTATCAAAAAAAACCACAGTAAAAAGAATTTAAAATGTGGAAGAGTTAACAATAACTATACAGAGGATAAGAATGATAGGCATGGCTTATCAAGGGAAGAAATACAAATAAGATTGCTACACCTATATTTTCTTTGTGTTCATCTTTCCCTCTGAATTTTTTTTTTCATCCCTGTATATC